>JAFFSR010000271.1:12500-235000 GCA_017163975.1 Anastatus disparis | reverse complement strand
CATATATATAAACCAAAATATATACGGGTCAACGGGTGCAAGTTGACATGAAACGGACCATATATATATATATATATCAACTTGTCCGTATGTGTGCGTGTGGGTCGACATGAAATGTTGCATATATATGAGCCTAGGTGCGTATGTATGTGCGCGTCCACATATGTTTTTCTATATACATATATATGATACAAATTCCTTAGTACGTTTAATTAAAAAGGAATTGTGGAATTTTTAATTAAAGCCCTCGAATTCACAAATCATAATCATAACTGACGCTCTTTCAATTCACGATTACATTTTGATTTCTTAATTGAAATTTATTTAATTAAGGATTCCTTTTGATTTTGGAATTAAAGCCCTTTCAATTCACGATTAAATTTTGATTTCTTAATTGAAATTTATTTAATTAAGAATTCCTTTTGATTTTGTAATTAAAGCCCTTTCAATTCACGATTACATTTTGATTTCTTAATTGAAATTTATTTAATTAAGAATTCCTTTTGATTTTTTAATTAAAGCCTTTTCAATTCACGATTAGATTTTGATTTGTTAATTAAAATATTTTTAATTATTAATTTAAAAGGAATTGTTAATTAAATAAAACTTTAATTACAAATTCAAAAATGATTCGTGATTCAAATAATTTTTAATTACTTTTTTCGCAACCCTGATATAAACTATGCTCAAATCCTTTCAAAATAGCACTTGCACGATATAAACATTTTTTTTTTCAAAAAGTCACAGCATAATAAAGCTTGGACCAAATTTCAGCTTTTATTATTAATTAAAGATTTGAAAAAAAAAAATTCAGATCTAACCTTTACTGCGCTATAACTTGGGGAAAAAATATTTTCATATACTGCAAATTCTATTTATAAAGGATTAGGGCTCAACTTTTATTTAAAAAGAATTTTAAGCTTGTAGCTATTAATGCTTATAAACTATAAGTGTTTGAAAATCTAATTATTTTTTTATTGATATTCTTCAATTGTCTGTTATTAGGGAAATACTGAGCGTTAGTGTCTATAAATTTAGCTTTTCCCATATTTTGCCATTCGAAAACTTATCCCAAGGTTTGAGCAAATATTCGTGATCTAAAGATGCACTACTCTCCTTATTAGTGAAGTTTCATTTTTTAAAACAAAGAAATTACAATTTTAGAATAAGAAAATACTTATTCCAAATTAATTAGTGTTTGATTGAATATCGTTTATACATAAAGTATATCATTATTTTACTAAGAAGTATACATAGAATTTTCAAAGAATGAAATCTTTTTTTAAATGTAAAAAATATTTTATTGACATATCTACACATTCCATTTAAAAATTTACTTCCTGAAATGATTTATATCTGACTCAAGAAAAATATATTCCTTAAGTATAAAAATATTTTATTTAAATTGATTTATGTATGGGTGTGATTGAAAAATTATAATAATTAGAAAACCAAATCTCCTGTGACTTAAAAAAAAAAAAAAAGAAATAAAAAAGAATAGCGTCGAAGCACTTCCCGCCGCTATTTACAATATTCACACAAGCTTTATACCTAATAAAATATTTACAACGGATTCATACTTAATATAATATGTTATTCAATGTTAGTTTACAAACTAATATTTTACAGTATGTTGTGATTAAAAACGATAATCTGTAATTGTTACAGCTGAGCTCTGTTTATGCATGTTTGGATTAATTGACATTATTAACGATATATTTAGGCTTACTTCCATTGTGAATTTAGTTTGTCGAATACAATTTTTAGCTTACGGTTTTGTTCCGTGATTTGGTTGTGTAGGTTAGCATTATGTGTGTTCATCGTAAAGTTCTCTTTTAAATTTGTTGAAAAGGTTTTCGACGCTCATGATTACATATGTCTGTGTCGTGGCGACATCTTCAGTAGAGTTGTGAGCTACGGTGTTATATTGCGACTTCTGTGAGCTCAAGTGTGTGTTGTTACTTGCTGTGACGTCAGCATATAATATAGACGGAGTGGTGGTTCAATGATTCTTTGCAGAACTGTTTTTGATGCGATTCTCTTTTATATTTTGTACTATTGATTGAGCAAATTTCATATAAGCGCAGTCACGGTAATTGGCTGTGTGGCCTTCTTGACAGCAGTTGACATAGTATGATGGTGATGATTTTTCTTTATTTATTGTTCTGCACTGATCAGGCTCATGATCTTCCTTGCGTTTGACACAGCGATATTTTAAATTACAGTTTATGCTTGCATGTCCTACTCGCTGACATCTATGGCATTGATAGACAATTTTTTTCTCAAAGGTCTCCTATCGTACTTTAAGGTTGAGGATGTTTTTGGTTGCAGTGATATTTTTTTGAATGCTATTAAAGTTGAGCTAAACTAATAAATGTGTTTTTTGTGTACAATTCGCACTAACTTTAAGTTTAATTTTTTTTATTTCCACATTCGATATGTTCATATTAGTTAGTTCTGATTTTACTTCTTCAGGCGTATATACATCGTTTATTTCTTTCAAGATAAAAAGCTTGCTTTTTTCGTTTTTTGCTGTGTATGTAAGAAATTGTAGATCTATTTTTTTGAGATGCTTTTTGAGTTTAGTGTAGTTTTACATATCAGCTGTTATAATTGTCAGATTTGTCAGACTCTTCTCTACGAAGTCCTTTAAATAAAACTTTTTTTTTATTGATTTCTTGTGAAATGGCATTGATCAGTGATTTAGCTGAACTGTGTTTGCAATATATAGGTGTTGGCTTGATTCTTTTATTATTGGATTTATTATAATGAGAATTGGTTGTTTGATCATCTACTCCTGACTGAGTACTATCCTTGTCTAGTACATTAAACATGTTAGATTTCAGAGTATCGAATTGTGCTTGTTGTTGTGTACCTTTAATTGAGATAGCTGTCTTAACAAATTTTTTTGGAAAAATCCATTTATTGTTTACTTTGCGTATATCCGTGCAGTCTGCAGGACTAATATTTATGTCTCCAACTAATGAGCCCGAGCTAGAGGCGAGAGATGTACTATCGTTGGGTTCTCTGACTTTGTCTTTTTGATATTCAAGATTCATATCTGATAAGTGACATGATCTTTTTGCTAGTAAACTGAGCTGAACTGTATTTTGCCTTTTCAATTCAAATTCTTTAAAAGCTTTTTTAATTTGTCTATCCACTAAATTTGACGAAAGAGTAGATTTTTAAAATAATTTGGCTGTGGGTAGCTCAACCCGTCTCACCATGATGTTTTGCGTTGGCTGCCTACGCTTTGAGGTTACGGGAATGGATTCTTGACTTTCCGACGCCATTTTTTGATGTATAGCTTTTGCAACCCCTTCTCACTCACTAATGTTTCTGTGGATACACAGAATACTTACAATTGAACGAAAACATGACGCTGATGTACACAGTAATTGGCATGGATACACTTTCAGATGAAATTCGATAGATTTTATTAATCTTAGGGCGAAAATCGTAAAGGTATAGGACGAGCACACCAAGAGAGATGTGCACACTACCAAATCTTATAATTATATTATAATAACATAATCAAATCTTACGGATTGAATTTGAAATTAATTTTATTATATTTTATTAAAGGCTGATTCAATTTCAAATCGAACAGTCAGTATACACTCAAGTCACCAATTACTGCGCTAATGGAGTATGTTATTCTACCCTAAAAATAAGGGTATACGTATTTTTTATTTTGCTGAAATATCAAAATTGCATCAGATATGCACTTTTGAAAATTGCATACAAAAACTAAATGTTAAAACTGAAAATGTTGAGAATAACTTTAAAGGGCTATCGTTTTACCAATTTTCAATGAATTTTGGTAAACCTTATTTTGTTTTATTATGTTTTAAGCCCTCTTTGATTCAGTGCAAAAAATTTCAAAAAAGACTAAAAAATGACTAGGATATGTGCATTTTACCAAAAAATGCACTTTTTATGCACATGCATTTTTCTCGAAAAACCCATTTTTTTTTTTGCTGAAATTTTTTGTGCTCATAGAGGACCAAATTACCTATCTAGTGGTACTTGGTTGATCCCGTACTTATTTGTTTGAAGCGAGAAAAAAAATTCACAAATTTTATTGGTGAAAAATTTTTGTATATACGTTCGAAAGTCTTAAGCAATGTTCATTCTAACGCTGTCGCATGCTTCGCTCATAATTTGTTTACCTTTGTATGTATGTATATATCATCAAATAGTAATATATATATATATATATATATATATATATATATATATATATATATAAAAAATCGTAATATAAAAATAAATATTAAAAAATGAAAAATAATAATTCTATTCGTGTATATCTATATTATGTATGTTTCGATGTACAGACAATAGGAGGCTCATTCGCGGACAAATACCTCGCGTAACCAAAACAGCATATTAGAATTGTTATATACAAGCTAGTTATTCTTATGTCTGCTTTGAAAGGTACTTTTCGGACTTGTGAAAAAGTAAACAAAACTCTGCAATTACGATGTCCGAAATTCACTCTTCTACAAGAATTCGATGTCCCGATTTTTTTCAAATGCTTAAGAAGGTAGTTTATAAAAGCAGAAATTTACGTTTTAGACCGTTGGAAGATTTGGCCATTAATTTGGCACAGCTTTATCCAGATTTAAAGATACTGCCCTCTATTAATGTATGCAAAAATTGCCATGAACGCATATCAAAAATGATTTTAAGTGATCTTGAATCTACATCTGAAAATGAAATCACTGAACTTTTTAGCGGAAAACATGATGATTTTATCCCCAAGACACCCGAACGAATACAGGAATTAAACGAGAGTATTAATACAATTTTACCTCAATGCGTCTCGCGGCTAAAAAGAAAAACTGCAATACCTGAAAATTTAACAGAAAATTACGTATCTAAAAAGAAAAAATCTTTGATTTCAGCTTTTTCTGCTACTGTCGGAAGTAAATTAGAAGATGCGTATGGCATTTCAGTTGAATCAATAGAATCGGACAAAAGCTCGACTGAAAACTATTGGAACGAATTTGTAGAAAATTTTAAATCGGCTTTAGAAAAATGTTCTTCTGTTTCGGAGAAAATAAAACTTCTAACTCTACTACCTTCAAAATTAAGCGCAATAAAAATTTGCTCACTATTCCCGAATATAAGCGAGTAAATGATAAATAAATCAAGAAATTTCGTGAAAAATAAAGGAGTTTATTCGGAGCCAGATTCATATACTGGTCATCCTATTGATGAAAATACAAAAAATATCGCTATGGAATATTTTTTAAATGATGATTTTAATTGTAGTAGACAAAGTCCAAATAAATCTGATGTTGTTACTGTTAAAGTTAATAATACAAAAACTAAAAAAGTTAAACGGTTTCTTACTCGAAGCTCAAAAGAAACATATAGTCAATTAAGACAAGAAAATCCAAACTTACAAATAGGAAAATCGAAATTCTATAGTCTAAGACCAAGTTTCGTCTTAACAAGCCCTGTGAAGGAAACGTGTCTTTGAAAATTTTGAACTGTTTCTTACAAGTTTAATTCGTTTTAGAGGCGATAATAATTCCGAATTAGATTCAATTCGTTCAGAAATAACTAACACAATGTTGTGTTCTGAACCATCTGATTCGTGTTTCTTGCAAGAATGCAATTATTGCCCCGGTAGTGAGGGTATCACATTAAAATTGTTAAAACTGAAAGAAAATTGTGAAGATCAAATTACGTTTGCTTTGTGGGATAATGGTAATCTTATCAAACAAACTGTAAGCTTATCAGTTTTTAAAGAAAAATTTTCAAATCTGCGCACTAAAAGCAAGTACTCACGTATACATAAAAAATATTCAACGTGAAGCTATAAAAAAAGAAAAAGAAGAAGGTAAAGCTGATCCTACTAAGTTAATTATCCACGTTGATCTTGCAGAAAATTGGTCTGTAATAAATAATAAAGCGGTTCAGGGAAATCATTGGGTAAATAACCAAATTTCTATTTTTACTGCAGGCTGTTACCAAGGAGAGATAACGCAAAGCTTTGCGATCGTTAGTGACGACAAAAAGCATGAGACTGCATATGCGCTATTAGCGATAAATAAAATTATCGATTTTATGAAAAATGATTTAGTTACTAAAGTCACTATTATATCAGATGGAGCTGCAAGCCAATTTAAAAATCGTTTCCAGCTACATGAACTCAAACATTTTTCTTATCAAATGAAATGGTTATTTTCTGCGACTGGTCATGGGAAAGGAGCCGTTGATGGAATAGGTGGGCTTCTAAAGCATTATGCTACTTCACATAACTTAAAAAGAGTTCATGAAGAATCGATACAAAATGCTGACGATTTTATAAATTGGGTTCAAAAGTACACCAGTGCAATCAAAATCATATTATTACCAATAAATGAGATTGAAAAATTTAGAAAAGAAAAAAATATTGAATGGAGTACAGTTCCTAAATATAATGGGATTCAAAAAAGTCATATGTGGTTAAAACAACTTGGGGAATTGAAATCGCATATATTTGTTGGCAGAACAGCTATACATGCACTGACTAAAGAGAAAGACAAGAAAAAAAGTCAAACGTCGTAAGGCTACACTTAGAACTAAAAATAATAAGTGCAAAAATAAAAAAAAATAATTATTTATAATTATATTTTTAACGCATCCCAACAGTGAGAGGCAAGGGGAACTCACTTTAAAAAAGCACCCCGAAGGAAACAGAAACCTTCTACGTCCACATCGTTGTTTCTGGGTAATGCTAAAAGAAGGATAGTGTTTAAATCTACATTGCTTAAAATTTCCGAACGTATATACAAAAATTTTTCACCAATAAAATTTGTGAATTTTTTTTCTCGCTTCAAACAAATAAGTACGGGATCAACCAAGTACCATTAGATAGGTAATTTGGTCCTCTATAAGTACAAAAAATTTCAGCAAAAAAAAAATGTATTTTTCGAGAAAAATGCATGTGCATAAAAAGTGCATTTTTTGGTAAAATGCACATATCTTAGTCATTTTTTAGTCTTTTTTTAAATTCCTTGCACTGAATTAAAGAGGACTTAAAACATAATAAAACAAAATAAGGTTTACCAAAATTCATTGAAAATTGGTAAAACGATAGCCCTCTAAAGTTATTCTCAACATTTTCAGTTTTAACATTTAGTTTTTGTATGCAATTTTCAAAAGTGCATATCTGATGCAATTTTGATATTTCAGCAAAATAAAAAAATACGTATACCCTTATTTTTAGGGTAGAATAACATACTCCATTAGCGCAGTAATTGGTGACTTGAGTGTATACTGACTGTTCGATTTGAAATGGAATCAGCCTAAAATAAGAACTTATAATTTCTGATGATTCTTTTTTTCCGAAATAATTTATGTTATAGTAATATTTTATATATACATAAATTTTAGCCCATAGTATTTAAAGAATGAATGAAAACATAGTAAATAATAAAGCAATCATATTGCATAAAAAAAGGAAAAGAATTTAAATAAAATTCTTATCATTAAATTTTAAACATTTACAATTATTAATAGCTTGATGTTTTTATTGATTTATTATAATAGGAATGGGTTTTGAGAATTTCTTATAATATAGAATCGATGAAAATTGGAATAAGACTTGTTCTAAGATTTGAAACCGGGAATAAGGTAAGTTTACTTATAAAATTTTCGTGAATTCCCTACCATTTCTGTATGGTTGATCGCAATGAAACGTATCATATCGCATTTGAAAGCTATTATTTAAAGCTGAAAACTAAGGTTGAAGGTCCAAGAACAGAGGGAAGAGTTAACTTCAATGTTCTTGGGCTTTGGATGAGCCTTGCTACTGGTGTCCCTCAGGGCAGTGTCTTCGGCCCACTGCTATTTCGGTATTCATTAACGATCTTCCTAAGTTCTTAAATTACACGAAGAATGTGCTGTTTGCTGATGATTTGTAGGTCTATATATCATTCTTTCTAGCAGATATTGACAACGAGATGGCCCTTATTAATAGAGATGCTATGACTCTTGTTTACTGGGTGGCTGACAATGGTTTTAAACTAAATGCTCTGAAAACGAAGGTGATTATTCTCGGTAGTGAGCAGTACGTCAATAGAGTGAACTCTTTTCTTTTATCCTCTATGGTGGCCTGTGGTCAGTCCATTATATTTTTTAAAGAAGTCAAAAGTTTGGGCGTTTAGATTGAGCAAACTCTATACTAAGAGAGGCAAGTCAACTCTATTGTCAGCAAGGTCCATGGCGTTCTCCACTCACTCAGGATTTATAGGCATGCTCTTTCCGAAAAGCTCAGGCAAGGATTCTTAGAATCATTAATTTTTTCTTACTTTGATTACGCCCGTGTTATCTATGACGATCTCTACAATTACCAAAATCTCAAGCTACATAGAGCTCTTAATGCTTGTATTAATTCGTACATAGCAATATTCCTTTTCGGGATAGAGTTTCTTCTTTTAGGCTAAATCTTGAGTGGCTTTCGGTTGAGAAAAGAAGAAAATATTTCACCATTTCTTTGGCGTACGCATGCATAGCAAACAGAACACCTGCGTTCTTAGCACGTCGTATTGTTAGGGTTGACACTGACAACATGGTCCGCTCTTCATCTCGCCAACTTCCAAGAATACTTATCTATCTATCTGTTCGTACTAGCGCACCACGAAACTCATTTACTTATACTGCTACTAAACTCATCAACGAACTAAGCTTGAATTCATATCTTGATTTTTTTTTTGATCCTAAGACAATAGTTAGGGTTAAAAAGCACACTTTCGCCTGGCTTCTTGATGATGATCGTGAGAGTTGCCGTAGGGACTCAGCGGTGCCAAATTAGCCCTAGCTCTTTATGGGCTACTGGATTTGATGCTTTAGTTTATTAAATTAAATTTCTCTATTTTAGCGTTCAGTTTTATGCTGAATTATTCATTTCTTTTTTTTTAGTATTTAGTTATCATAGTATACAATAATGTTTATTTACTTTAAATTTTACTAAATATTATTTTACTTTAAATTCTTAGTGTTAATTTGTTATTACTTTATAATTAAAATTAGCTTTTCTCTGATGTTACTTATTGTGGATTCAATTTTTATCTGCTTAACACTTGGTATTCAACGATATTTTTTGTAATTATTAATGTATTTATACCTTTCGAGCTATACGGGGTTTATTTTACCTTAATAAGATATAGTAAAATTAAATTAAATCTCTCTCTCTCTTTCTCTCTCTTTGAAATCTTTTTGAAATATTTTATAAAATGACTAATGATGAGAATAAAAGGTATTACATAAATTCTTACTAAAAGGACTTTGAAAAGACTTCTTGAAAGGAAACAAGAAAGAACTCAGAACTCTTTCAAAGGTTCCAGTCGTAAAATAATTCAGAAAGATTTTCAAAATAATCTAAGTTATTCTTTCACCGAATAATATCAATATTCTTCCAAAAAGCTTTAACGTAATAATTTCATGTAAGATTTTCGTATAATTTCACAAATCCTTACATAAAATAATTTAAAAATCTTTCGGAAATAATCCATGAAAGAACTTATCATGACGAAAAAGTTATTAGATGAATCCTTACTGAAAGTACTTTGAAAAGACTTCGTGAAAGAAAACAAGAAAGAATTCAAAAATCTTTTGAAGGATCCAGTCGTAAAATAATTTAGAAAGATTTTTCGGAATGATCCAAGGTATTCTTTCACCGAATCATTTCAAGATTCATTCAAAAAGCATTCATGAAATGATTCATGCAATATTTTGGTAAAGTCTTAAGAAATCATACATGAAATAATTCTGAAATCTTTTTGAAATATTTCATAAAATGACTAATGATGAGAATGAAAGGTATTACATAAATCCTTACTGAAAGGACTTTGAAAGGACTACTTGAAAGGAAACAAGAAACAACTCTGAAATCTTCCAACGAATAAATTCAGAAAATAATTTAGAAAGATTTTTCGGATGATCTAAGGCATTCTTTCACCAAATCATTTCAAGATTCTTTCAAAAAGCATTCATGTAATAATTCATGCAATGTTTTGGTCAAGTCACACGAAATCTTACATAAAATAATTTTCAAATCTTTTTGAAATATTTCATGAAATAACTTATGATGAGAATAAAAGTTATTACATAAATCCTTACTGAAAGGACTTTGAAAAGACTTCTTGAAAGGAAACAAGAAAGAACTCAGAACTCTTTCGGAGGTTCCAGTCGTAAAATAATTCAGAAAGATTTTCGGAATGATCTAAGGTATTCTTTCACCGAATAATTTCAAGATTCTTCCAAAAAGCTTTAACGTAATAATTCCATGTAAAATTTTCGTAAAATCTCACGAATCCTTACATGAAATAATTTTAAAATCTTTTTGAAATAATTCATGAAAGAGCTTATCATGACGAGAATAAAAGTTATTACATGAATCCTTACTGAACTGACTTTGAAAGGACTTTTTGAAAGAAAAACGTGAAATATAACAGAATCATTTAGAAATATTTTCGGGATTAGTTTATAATTTATCCGCTTCATGGCGGTATCTCTTACTCTCGCAAGCGGTAAGAGTGCTTCCCGTTTCATATATAAGGAAAATAAGAATCTAAAATAGAAACTATAAATTGTTATGCGTGCGATGTCTGTGTTATGATAACTTCGATTTTAACTGCTGTGAAACTATTCGTAATCCTATAAATAATTATATCATCATATCCGTTATATATATATATATATATATATATATATATATATATATATATATATATATATATATATGTGTGTGTGTGTGTATGTGTGTATGTATTAATTCTAAATTAATTCTTAAATAATACAGGGAAGAATAAAGTTTCTACAACTTTACACGTCTCTCAACTAAAGATATATGAAAAGATTAATGCATTATTACTAAAAGAATTCATGGATCCTTACAGAATTCTTTCATTGAAAGGATTCTGTAATGATTCTATGTCCGGCGTATATTTCTTTTAGAAATAATACAATGAAATATTTTAAAAATATTTCATATCATTCTTACAGAATCCTTTCAATGGAAGATGTATGAAAAGATCTACGAATTATTACCAAAAGAATTCATGGATCCTGACAGAATTCTTTCATTGAAAGGATTCTGTAATGATTCTATGTCCGGGGTATATTCCTTTTAGAAATAATACAATGGAATATTTTAAAAATATTTCATATTATCCTTACAGAATCCTTTGAATGGAAGATGTATGAAAAGATTTACGAATTATTACCAAAAGAATTCATGGATCCTTACAGAATTCTTTTATTGAAAGGATTTTGAAATGTCATGTGAATTCTTTATGAAATATTTTTTGTATTATTTTTAAAAGAATAATACCTCGGACATAAAATTATTTCAGAATCCTTTCAGTGAAATATTTCTGAAAGATTTTAGTCCTTTCATGAATCCTTTCAGAATCCTTTTAAAGTCCTTTCATGCTGTATGGGAAAGAAAGAATGTACATACATGAACGTACATATGCGTATATGCAATGTGCAGAATCTAAGAGAAGGAAGAATAATTGTAACAATTCCTTTTTCAATGCTCTTCCTATCTTTCTTTGGTTAATATTCTCTCATTTCGCTTAATACGGAAGAGATCGACGCGCCAGCACTTCAAGTTTGCTCGACTAGCGTGCTGATCTTCTCATCTCTTTTACTCTTTATATCTTCTCTACCTTCTCTTTTCCGCGTCTTCTTAGTCATATGGTTGTGTTCGGGTCTTCTTTTTCTGCAAGCAATAGCAGCACCGTCACTCATACACGCGAGTTGTGAGTGTGTGTGTAAGGACTACCGTGCGTGTCTGCTAGCAATCAACTCTTCGCCTTGTGATCTCGTTCAAAACAAAATAAGGGAATTAATTCATTAAAAATATATGTATATATATATATATATATATATATGTATACATATATATATCCCTTCGGGTACGAATAGCTAAAAATATGGGTCTTATTTTCTCGTATTCTAACTCACAGATATAATACATTTTTTATGTAAAGTGCTATATATATATCTTCCTATATTATATAATTATATTGAAAAATTCAGCTTCAGCAGCCCCCCCCTCCGAGCCCCCCCACTCCCCCTCAGGTTCCCCCACAGCCCCCCTACTATGTTTTTTTAAGGATCCCTAGTAAATAACGTAAAATTGTTTGAAATTCTACGATATTTTGTAGCTACCCACCTCCTCTACATCCCCCACGTATGACCCCACCCCCCACTGGCCCCTCACTCATATAATGATATAACAGTTTATAACTTTTATGTATTATTATATGCTAATTAATATCATGTAGTATATCTAATGAAAAACGAAATTATATTTTTAATACTAAAATTTTATTGTACAATACTTTAATATTTATACATTAATATTATATAAAATTATTAATAGATTTTAAAAAAAATTTTTTATGTATGTTTATATTACTAATCAATAAATTAAAACTTATTGTTAAAACATTTACATGAAGAAAAATTAATCATATTTATAAATCACATGATACATCTGAAAAAAAAAATTAACAACTTTAATCTTAATCATGATTGCTTATACCTCATAAAATAAACGAGTTTCCACACCACCTTACATTTTAAACCTTTGTTATATGTTTATAATAAATCATTTTTATATTGTTTTAAAAATTAACATTCGAATTTCATTATTTTAAAAGTTAACATTCAAATTAACAATAAATCTATAAATATATTGGATGAATATATAGAAAATAGGTTTATAGTGTAGCGGTATCGCTAACGGCGCGTTGTAATTTTTTTTTTTAGTGGAAACCTTTGCCAGTAGCCCTAAAAACCATTTCTTATATAATATATTATTTAATGTTATAGTTTTTGTATATGTTTAACTGTATTTTGTAATATATTAAAAATTTTAAAACATATTTTAAATAACTAGTGTTTTAAAAACTTTTATAATATTAATATAATAATCGATATATCATGTAATTTGATATAAATTTGATATAAGTGTTATTTTAAGTACACATAATGAAGAAGTAAACATTTTAAATAATAAAATATTAAAATTAATTAACAATCAAACAATAACTTATTATAGTATTGATTATGCAACGTATAAAGGGGTAAATCAAACAGATGATAATATTCATTTAAATTATCCAATAGAAATGTTTAATAATATAAGAGAAGGATTATCTCCACATGAATTAAATTTAAAAGTAAACGTTATTATAATGCTAATTCGAAATTTAAGTATTAAAGATGGATTATGTAATGGAACACGATTAAAAATTACTAAATCATTTGAATATAATATAGAAGCTGAAATTATTACAGGATAAAATGAAGGAAATAAAGTGTTTATACCAAGAATAACATTAAATACTAACGAATCATCGTCATTACCGTTTATTTTATATAGAAAACAATTTCCTATTGTTCTAGCGTTTGCAATAACTATAAATAAATCTCAAGGATAAAGTTTTAAAAATGTTGGCATATATATTAGAAAACCTTTATTTTCTCATGGTCAATAATACGTTGCTCTTTCGCGATGTAAAAATGCAAATAAAATATTTATTCAAAATGAATCAGAAAATAATGATACTATACCAAATATAGTGTAGAAAGAAATATTAGAAAAATTAATTTTATTATAATTTAACATAAAATTTATCAATATTAAATATTATATTTCTACAATAATTATTTTTAACAAATTATATAATAATTTAATTTTTATTTTTTACAGGTTACATTTATATTAATTATTAAACTAATAATAAAATCAATAAATATTAAAATTACAATATTACTATAAAAATTAATAATAAAAATTTAAATATATAAATAAATAATATAAATGAAAATGATGGAATGGAATCCAATTAAAGGGAATCATGTTGAAGTAAATGATGTTATCTGCTCAGCAATAATGCGGAAACGCGTGAAAATATTTTAATTAATAAAGTGATTTTTTTTCTATATATTATAAATATTGTCTTTTTCGTAATACAAAGAATACAAAATTATCATAGTTGGGATGCTATCCTTAGTTGGATCATTGACTTTATATTTAATTTGATTTTTAAAAATGTTATTTCATATTTAATTGTTTATCGTTATAAAAGTCAAGACATATAGTCTTGAGTAATGACTTTCCACACCACCTTACATTTCAAACTAGTTATTATGATGAATTGCATTCATATATTTAATTTAATTGTATAAATTTTTTAATATTTAAATATAGATTTCAATTTAACTAATATATTTCAACTGTGTGAAATATGGAGGTAACGTTACGACGCGCTAGATTTTTTGATTAATGGAAACCCTCGCCAGGAGCCCTAAAACCACTTTCTTTTATAGATCATATTGCATAGATTAGTTTTATATTTATAATATAATTTATTTTATGTATTGAATATGAATAAAAAAATAGCGATATTGTACAATATATAAATGAAAGCATAACTTATTATTAATTAATAGACCTCCGTCCGTCGACCTTTTTGTCAAGTCATTAATATCAAGCTGAAACTTTCTAGATCGCTTCATTTCAATGAGTCGGACAAACTTTTTATCTGGCAAAAATCTCGGTAGTGGGGACTAAATCTGCTACAGGCCTTCAAACATGTCGATAATTCCGGGTGCCAAAAATTAACTAACACCAAGTCGATTCTTATTGAAATTTAAAGATTAGTTAATGAGAAAGTCGAAAAGTAGATTGTCCGACAAAATTAATGGGGACTATCCACCAGTCCGACATTACCCATAAAAAAAAATTAGCTTGGTATTAATCACTTTTTTGAGTAGGGATTTCCAACATTTTCAGTATGTCGGACTGGCGCATAGTCCCCATTAATTTTGTCGGACAATCTACTTTTCGACTTTCTCATTAACTAATCTTTAAATTTCAATAAGAATCGACTTGGTATTAGTTAATTTTTGGCACCCGGAATTATCGACATGTTTGAAGGCCTGTAGCAGATTTAGTCCCCACTACCGAGATTTTTGCCAGATAAAAAGTTTGTCCGACTCATTGAAATGAAGCGATCTAGAAAGTTTCAGCTTGATATTAATGACTTGACAAAAAGGTCGACGGACGGAGGTCTATTAATTAATAATAAGTTATGCTTTCACTTATATATTGTACAATATCGCTATTTTTTTATTCATATTCAATACATAAAATAAATTATATTATAAATATAAAACTAATCTATGCAATATGATCTATAAAAGAAAGTGGTTTTAGGGCTCCTGGCGAGGGTTTCCATTAATCAAAAAATCTAGCGCGTCGTAACGTTACCTCCATATTTCACACAGTTGAAATATATTAGTTAAATTGAAATCTATATTTAAATATTAAAAAATTTATACAATTAAATTAAATATATGAATGCAATTCATCATAATAACTAGTTTGAAATGTAAGGTGGTGTGGAAAGTCATTACTCAAGACTATATGTCTTGACTTTTATAACGATAAACAATTAAATATGAAATAACATTTTTAAAAATCAAATTAAATATAAAGTCAATGATCCAACTACGGATAGCATCCCAACTATGATAATTTTGTGTTCTTTGTATTACGAAAAAGACAATATTTATAATATATAGAAAAAAAATCACTTTATTAATTAAAATATTTTCACGCGTTTCCGCATTATTGCTGAGCAGAAAGAAAACAAGTTAAAAAAAAACATTGAAACAGCAGTCTTGTCTCAACTCACAAAATTCAAAATGGCGTTCTTATACACGTGATAGATTGAACAATTTGCAGTAGGAAAATTTTTAATATATAATTAATGAAAATAGGTATATAATTAATGAAAATTAATGATTAATTGATTAAAATGATATAATATTATAATTATTTGATAATTTAAATGTTTAATTACAATATTAATCTATTTTTTTAAATTGTATGTGATGAAGTGTATTTTTTATTATCTTATTACTCACGTAATCTTAAATTATCCGCAATTGGAACATTGATATTAAAAAAATTTGTATTATGTAACATAGTATTTGTAATCAATGTATAATATATAAGCTTTACGTATTTATTAAAAACATTTATAATAAAATAATTTTAAATAAAAAAAAAACATCAATTTTTTTTAATATATATAAATCAAAATATAGCTTAAGCTAATATAATGTTTTCTATAATTAGTAAGATATATATGTTTATGTCCTCGTAGGCCGTATTCGTGTCAGTATGTAAAGAGCATGCTAAATTTGTATTGGCATCGCATATGTCTCAGACGCGCTCCTCGACTCTTTACAAGCTTTATATGTCCTCCTGAGACATATTGAGACTCAATATGTCTCAGGAAAAATCAATATGGCATCACTGATCCTACTATGTTTCATTCAATATGTCAAAGAGCAATCATATTGAACGTAGGTTAGTGAAAAAAAAATGACTCACGCTTAGACAGCAGCTATACTCATTACAAAATGTCAATCTAAGAAACAAAAGAAAAAATCAATAGAATTAAAATTTAATTTTAAAATTATTGGAAAAAACATTAATATTTTCAAATAATAAGTTATTGTTCCTTATACGGCCTACTTCGGACATAAAATCATTGCGCGAAGCGCGCCCTTGGCAATTTCAGCTCAAGCGACAAACATTGTTCTTGATTCATATTCCACCTGAATACGGCGAAAGGACATATATAACTAATATGCAACATGATAACTGGGGGTTGGCGAGCGGAGTGAGCTGGACCGGGTATATATATATATATATATATATATATATATATATATATATATATATATATATATATATATATATATATATATATAGATATATAAATTTAAACTCAGATTGTTATATCATTGGCAACATTAAATTTTTTGTATTATTTAACTAAAATAATTATTTATACTAATTATTGTATTATTATATGATTATCGCATTATTATTGTATGATGAAAACAGTATGATTGTTTAGAAAGTAATTAGGATGTGAAACACTCTAATTTTTGGAAATGAAGTATAAAAAGAAACTGGCTCACCTCTAAAAAAGTCATTATCAAAAGTACGCTAATAGAGAATCAACTATATTCTAAGTAGGATTTCTGGTAAATGTAAGTTAAAATAACACTTATCTAAAAACTTTCTGAATAATATTTGTAATCAAGTGTCAATTTAACTTATATTGGCCTGGAATTCTACCCAGAACATAACTAATTTTCTACTAGGATGGTTGATCTCTAATTTATCACATTTTCTGAAAAACATAACACTTCATATAAAGTTATCATATACTTACTTTTTTTACGCGAAAAAGTTTAAAATAAGTAATTAAAACGAACTTTTTTTAAACGTTAGCCAAACATGTCATACCAAAATTAAGTTCTCCTAAACTTTTCTTAAACTTTCACTACATTTTTCTCAACGAAAAAAAACATTTTTAATTCGAATAATTTTGCGCTAAACTTTTCTCAAACTTTTGCTAAGCCTAAAATCTTTTACGCGAGACGTTTAGAAACTTCTCACCTTAGGGACTTACTAGGAGAGGGTCAGGCCTCCAGATCACAGATTTTGCTCTAACGTTGAGATAAGTTTTGAGGTGTCAAAATATGAAGAAAACCAGAATTTCAGACACGAGTGTTCAATATTTTCCAAGTTACAAGCAATTAAAGAAAATCACTGGAAAAGTTACTAAATTTTTAAATGCTTATAGCTCTTCAGCGTTAACAGCTACAAGTTTGAAACTTTTTCTAAACGAAAGCTGAGCTCAAATCCTTTTAAAATAACACTTAGAGTATATTAAAATATAATTTTTGTACCCAGTCATAGCATGAAATTTAAAAAAAAAAATAATCTCCATGGTACTTTTATTTTGAAGAACACTTACCAAAAATATACTTTTTTATAAGTAATGATACTAATAAAATTTGGTAATAAATGATGTTCAAATGAATTACTTTTTATTTTTGTAAAAAATAAAACATTCATGATTTCATGCAAATAGCAAAAGTATAGATGGTTCGATTAAATAAACAAAAATTTTCAAGATTAAATTAAAAATATATTTACATGCATAACTGTATCATGATTTCTATATTTATCGAACTTCGTTTATATAGATTTTAAATGATTTAATTGAACTAAAATAAAATTAAAAATGATTTCTTAACATTCCTGGTGGGTAAATAATTCCAAAGATTCATAAATTCTTAAATTTTTAAAATAATGACGCCTAATGATACCTGTATATCGAAATTATGTTTGATGAAAAAAGGTTGAAAAATATTTGATTAATTACGATAGCAATATGCTTCCTCGAAGGGAAATCTCATTTGTATTATTTAAACGCGAAATTCATTAATAATTATGAATATTACCGCAAATTTATATCCAAAATTAGTTGTATGAATGATCTTCGTGTAGTCACGAACTGGAACACCTTATAAGGGTAGGGTACTGTCTACAAATAAATCAACATATTTCATGGAAGTTAAATGAGTCTGAAACAAATGTTTTCTTAAATGATGTTTATATTCCTGGATCTTCTTCAACCTAATCTAACAACCATAGAATCCAAACCGCGTACTTACTTAAACATACAGTCGACGAGAACGTTTGTGAATTTGATAAATAATGTTAGGAAATTTAAAAATTCATTTTTATACGAGATGTCTAAATCTTCAAGTTTCATTTGATTTCATATAAAATTGATTCGAAATAATATATTATAAACATCTTATTATTCTTGATTTTCAAAAGTTACACAGCCATTTGAAAAAAAGTCAAAATTCAAGAACCAGACCATATAGACTTTCTGTTTTTGGGGTCGCTGAATACGAAGGACTACAACACAGATTTACTACAGGTCCCGTGTACTGCTATACGGGTCGCAATTTACAGGCCCATTTTTCTATGACTAGGTCAATTTCTGTTTTGATGAAAATTTTGTAAATGTTTCTAGGATTTTCGTTATGCCACTTGATCTTCAATTTGCCACATATCATTTTTTTCACCTTTTTTTCGAAACAATATATGACTGCAAAAGGAAAATTTTATTTAATTATATTGTAATATAAATCGTTTGTTTTATTTCGAAAACGGAAAATTTTTTAGAGTACCTGTGAAATAATTTGATAAATAGGAAGCTTCGGGTTCATTATATCAACTGATTTCTAATTAAATACAAAGTTACTTTGAAGAAAAAAAGTTATGTTTAATTTTCTCATATTTGTATGATCTTTACATTGTACAACTTCAAAATGCATTAAAATTTTCTGTAATATTTTTGAAAAATTTTATAGAAAGTTAGCATTTTTGTTAGACAATTTTATTTTTTATTTTACTTTTCTTATATGCTTGAATGCGTCAAGTCGTTGATGAGAATGCGAAAAGCGAATCATCACTATCTAGCTGTGGCATATGTCACTCTCTACAGAGTAAATTTAGAGAAGAAAAAATTTAAGAATAAAAAATTTTAATTATCAACAAAAAATTTCTATTTTTATAAACTTAAAATCATTATAACTTCTATTTGATCCCCTGGTAACATGGTCAACACAATTTTGCTGCAATTTTCTTGAAAATCAAAAAATTGCAGCAGAACATGTGCTGTCTGTTTCTGCATTTCATAGGGTTTTTTATGAAAAGAAATTACAGCAGATAAGTGCAACAGAATTGCACGTTTATAGCAGAGAGAAAGTGCAATCTACGGAACGGAAAGAATGCGCAGAATCTTGAAGATATTTTGCAGTAAACTTGCAGAAAAAACTTATTACAGACACTAGCAACAAAATTGAGTAAATAATTCCCGACAAAGATTTGCAGCACTATTACGTAAGAATCGCAAATTGTCAAGTGCGCTTCTGCGAATCGTAATAAGTACACAAGCATATAACAGAATCGAAACAGTCTTGCATCAGAAACTTACAGCAGCACTTTACCTCAGATTTACATAAGAATGACATAAGTTAAGCGCAATCGTATGACGAAAATAAACACGTGAACTTGCAGCAGAATGGAAGCAGTCTTCCGTAAAAATTTTGCAGCAGCACTTATCCCAGAATTACACAAATATGACAAAAGTTAAGTGCAATTATATGACAAGAATAAACACGCAAATGTACAGTAGAATCAAAGCAGTTTTATGTGAGAATCTTACAGCAGATTTGCGCTAAAATTACATCAGAAGGACAGAAGTTAAATGCAATCTTATCATAAGAATAATCACGCGAGTATACAGCATGCTTGAAGCTATCTCGCATAAGAATCTTGCGACAAAACTTTACTACAGAATTACGTATGAATGTAGAACCAAAATATTTATCATCTTTTACTGATAGAAATTTATTTAAAACTTTTCTTAGATATTATAAAAATTTTTTATCTACGTTTTTTATATTTTATAGTTGGCTGCAATGGTCTCCTCTCTCCTCCCCAATGTCTATATGTATATAATTTTATACTATAACATCAGCGCCCACCCCTTTGTGTATATATTTCAATTGTTTTTTGCGTTCCTTCATATTTTCTTTTAGCCAATATGTGCCTATAGGTGTAGGCATCGGTAGTAAGAACACGTAAAGTTTAAAGAAATGCATTAAATGTATCGCAATTATAAATTATTATATTTTCGTTAAATTATAAATTATAATTTTTAAATTCAACATTCGCTTTCTTAAAATCTGTCAACAACTCTCATGAACATGTTCTCGTTAGTTAAATGTTAATAATATTCACAATGAAAATTTTTTATTAAAATACAATGTATTATCTTTATTCTATAAAGCAACTTCAATTTTTGGAACTATTAATTAACTTTGAAATTCTATAAACTGTGCTGCTGCAAGATTCTTACGGAAGACTGCTTCGATTCTGCTGCAAGTTCACGTGTTTATTCTCATCATACAATTGCGCTCAACTTATGTCATTCTTATGTAATTCTGGGGTAAAGTACTGCTGCAAGATTCTTACGGAAGACTGCTTCGATTCTGCTGCAAGTTTGCGTGTTTATTCTCGTCATATAATTGCGCTCAACTTATGTCATTCTTACGTAATTCTGGGGTAAAGTGCTGCTGCAAGATTCTTACGGAAAACTGATTCGATTCTGCTGCAAAATTGCGTGTTTATTCTCGTCATATAATTGCACTTAACTTATGTCATTTTTATGTAATTCTGGAGTAAAGTGCTGCTGTAAGATTCTTACGGAAGACTGCTTCGATTCTGCTGCAAGGTTGCGTGTTTATTCTTATCTTAGAATCGCACGTTTCGATTGGTCATCTGTTGCAAATCTGCCGCACGTTTCAGTCGCAATTAAATTTCAGCAGATATGCATTAAAATGTGGAAACAGACTACGCAAGTTCTGCACAATCGTGCTTGCAACAGATTGTGTTACCAGGGTCTATTTGGTTCTATTTTATAAAAAAATTTGATCGAGGGTTTATTTTAAAGATTTTTGTTAATATTTTTGATAAATTAATAAATAAAAGCATAAACAAATTGTAAAAAGACGTAGTAGCTGGAAAGATGGCACGATGAGCCATGGTATCAATGCTTTAAAATGGAAAATATAAAAGAAACGTTTAAAAATCTGTTTAAAAAAAAGGCAACATTGCATATTCTCACCTATCCTTAAAGTTAGTATTTTTTTAAGTATAAAAACATAAAAATTTCAAAAAATAAAAAAATATAGTTTTTGAGAAAATTGCGTTTGAAAAAAATTGTTTTTTTCGGTTTTTTATGAATAACTCAAAAAAATCAACTTGTATCGCAAAAATCAAAACAGTATTTAAAACTAGACTAAATTTTGTACACTTTCATTAAAAGAACGTCCTAAAAGATAAAAAATTAACGGAGCTATTGCAATTTGAAAATTGAAGTTCGTTTTCAATTTTATAATTTTCATTTTTACACCCAACACTAAATACGCTGTAGCGAGGGAAAAACATATTTCCGAGCGTTCTATGAGATAAATTTGATCTTCATATACTTTTTGGAAGGTATTTTTATCACTTAGAAGAGAAAAAAAAATTCGATCAGTGACGGCCTGCATAAATCTGAATGGAATCAGTCAAATGTTTAATAAACGAAATTAAGCCTAATATATATAAAGACAAAGAAAAAAGGTTGTTCATAGATTTAGTTTATAGAATATTGTTAGGACAACAATCTGCATTTACGAAGATACCATGTTTCTTATGCTTATGGGATAGTAAAGATTGTGCAAAGCACTATACAAATCACAAATGGCCTGAAAGAAAATTTCTTGGAGTGGGAAAGAACAACTTTATTAATACTCCATTGACTGACCCTGAAATGTTTTAATTCCACCACTACATATAAAACTTGGTGTGATGAAGTAATTTGTAAAGGCTTTAGATAAAAAAGCCAATGCTTCAAATACTCGGTAAGCAAGTTTCCAGAAAAATCAGATGCAGAATTGAAGGATGGTATTTTTGATGGTCCGCAAATTCGTAAATGATGGCCGATGACCAACATATTACTACCATTACTAAAAATGAAAAAGCTGCATGAATTAGCTTTAAAGAAGTTGTTGAAAACTTATTAGGAAATCGCAGAAGCCAAAGTTACAAAGTAATTGTTTAAAAAATGGCGGAGAACTTTAACATAATGGGTTGCCTAATGAGTTATAAATTACATTGCCTACACAATCATTTAGATGTTTTTCTTAATAACTGTGAAGATTATAATAAGAAACAAGGAGAATATTCTCATCGAGATTTCTTTGTAATGGAGAAGCGCTATCAAGGTAGATATGGGTAAATCTTTCATAATGTTAAAATTTCACCTGCAACAAATTAAAAAAAAAAAAATACAGGCACACGTGTAAAACTAATTTTCTCTGAATGTTGACGTATTATAATGAAAGAAAAAAATCGTGTTACTCACTTTTAAGGGTAGTCTTTTTAACAAACATCAAAAGACAGATTTTCGAGTAAATTTTTCATAGTGTTAAAATTTACTTTCAATAAATTAAAAAAAATTGAAGACACATGTATCAAATTTATTTTTTTTAAATGTTGATATATTAAAATGATAATAAAAGAAAAAATCGCATTACTCACTTTTGAAGATAGCTTTTTTTAATATAAGACATTTAAATATATTCATTATTATCACACCCAGGTATAATATTTTACCTATCTCAGATCAGTTTTTTAAGTATTTTTGGCTATAATAGATCATTTTCCATTGAGCTTTTTCATTTTTACATGTTTAATATGTTACAGAAAATATTTAAATACGCAATTTACATTAATAATTACAAAATTTTTTGTAATAAATAAAATATGCCAGAAATGGCAATTTTTTTGGAAAATTCATTTTTGGCGATTCGGGTATTAAAATTGAGTGATATTAGTTACCCAATGGCTTTTGGGATTCCTGATTACAAATCATAAGTGAGTGGAATTTCAATTTATTTTTGCTAAAATTGTCAATCTTAGGGTATGAAATTTGACATAGATTTGTGTGGTTTATGTTTTCGAATAAAAATACTTATATTCCTTTTAACCAAATATTTTAGTTTATTTAATAAACATTAAATCTAAAAATTTTAAATTTAAAATCTAGAAATTTCAGTGATGTTTCAACTCAACGTTCTAGGTGTAAGCTATTAAATACATACTAAAACTGAGCTTTTTAAAGTTTAAACTCTTTAGAATTAAAACATTGATAGAAACTAGGTAATCGATGTAAATTTGGAAAATTTAATAGCCGGGAAAAATTCAATGATTTCCAGAATACTCGAAATAATACTTCAAAAGCAACTTAAAGATTACATTGAGTATTATAAAATAGTAAATTACAAAGTTCACAACAGAGAAAAGATGAATCAAAGCTTAGGTTTTCATATTAGTGGATAAAAACCTATTTTCAAAAGTGAGTCACGTTTTTTAAGTATAATTTCAAACGAACAAAGAACTTTATCTACACTAGGCACACGTTCCTAATAAAAAAATTTCTCTTTGTGATTCTAAATATTACCTTTTGATGTAGTTTAAAATGTCACCGCTGAATAGTCTTTTTTACAGCATCGTATTTTCCAGAAAAAAGTAAAATATATAAATTTTTGGTAACATTTTAATAACCTTTCAGAAAGTACTTTTGTTAACAGGCACACACCCATGCTCTTGATTTTCCAAAAGTATGTGTATAGATAAAGCTTTGGTGTGAATTTCAAATAAAAAAAGCAGTAGTCATTTTTTTTATAGCGGTAATTTATCATTTTACATGGCCTGGTAACATTTAAATTTCAAAAAAAAAAACCTCTTTTCCCCATCCGCCATAAAATGACACGTCTAATTATCATTAAAAATATAACAAAATTAGTTTCTAATAACTCAATAAATCAGTGAACATTTGCTAACAAGATGTGCTATCTCATATTTAGGAGAAATGACGCAGTAACATGATTTTTAAAAGTATGAAAGAATTACCCATATACGTCTGCTGTCTTAGCCGATGGTGCGCAGTGCCTCAATAGCTAAAATACAACAGCTATGTCTATTTAGGCGAACAGCGCTCTTTAGACACTAGACATCTGCTGTCAAGTCACCTTAAATATAGTATTTTTATTGTTTACAATATTTTTTGTCTGCTGAAAATGACAACAGCGTCGCAAGCACGCGGCAACAATTGTCCAGTTACAGAGAGCGCGACACAGTGGGACGGAACTCCTTGAGAGCAGACTGGATTCGTTGTCCTTGTCTAATTGAGTTTTTTGTTATTTTCATAAGTATTAATTGGCGTATCTGCAAACTGAAGGTTGAGCGCAATAGTTATTATGATTATGAATATTTATGCACAAGAATAAAAAATTCGACCAATTTGTTTTTGAGAAAAGTAAGGAAAGCTGAAGTAAAAGGTTATCTTTATAATATTTTTGCGTTTCTTATTTTTCTCAAAAACAAATCGGCAGAATTTTTTGTTCTTGTGCATAAATATTCCTAATTATGATATCTATTGCGCTTAACCTCCAATTTGCAGATACACCGATTAATACTTGAGTAAATAGCAAAAAACTCAATTAGACAAGGGCAGCGAATCCGGCCTGCGGCCGGATTCGCTGATCAAAAATGGCGGAGTTCGGATTCCATTCGATTTTGGTTGGAACTGAAAAAAATGGGATGTACTCGTTTTCAACAGTACTACATAGATCCGTGTTCGTTTGATCGATATATTAAGAAATTATATTTTTATTAAATGATATATCTACATATCCATAACTACATCATTTAAGGCTAATGATATGTACTCTAATCGGTTCAATAATCAAATAGAATTGTAATTCTAACTTAATCTTATTTTCATTATCTTTGACTTATGATCTTTTTAAAGCAAGAATTCGAAAATATTTGTGTATGTTTTGGGTGCGAAATTAAATATATTTTTAGAATTTTGGCGATTTTTGTTTTTTGACTGTAGAAATTAACGTAAAATATCTCATATATATATATATATATATGTGTGTGTGTGTGTGTGTGTGTGTGTGTGTGTGTGTGTGTGTGTGTGTGTGTGTGTGTGTGTGTGTGTGTGTGTGTGTGTGTGTGTGTGTGTGTGTGCGTGCGTGCGTGCGTGCGTGCGTGCGTGCGTGCGTAAATGATGCAGTCATGGATATGTCTGCCGTCCAAAGTAAGAAAACCTTAACTCCAATGGGATTCCAATGTAGTTAACCACTTTTCTACTTTGGACGGCAGATGTAGATATATCATATTTTTTTAATATAATTACTTAACTAGCTTAATTTGCCTCACTCCTTACGTCGCTCCGGTGGTGTAACGGATAGAGCTCTTGCCTTCAACGCGGTGGGCATGGGTTCGAATCCTGGACAGGTACCTCTGACTTTTTTTAAAAAGAAAAATTAGTGTATGTGCTAATAATATCGCGTGACTCTTAAACAAATTCCGATCTCATTGGGCATCGGTTGATTGTTAGTCACAAAAATGGCTGACCATCGATCGATAGTCAAAGATGTCAGATTGAGAGGCTATTCACTATGAGGAATCATTGACCACCTTCAGATGAAATCATTTGAAATCATTATTGAAATCATTTAAAATCATTGAAATATTTTATTAAATTTTATGTGCACAATATGATTACCGAAATCAAAACTATTCAAATTGAAATCATTGAAATCATTTAAAATCATTGAAATCAATGAATATTATTGTATTTAGTTTACAATTTAAAATATTACCAGAAATATAATACTAAATATTATTTAAATACCAGATTAATATGAGCTGCTCTGATAAATAAAATAATTTTTGATTTTTGGGGAATAGTATCGATATATAATATATAAATATTTATAAGAATTTTTTTCTGGAATTAAAAAAAACTGAAAGATTTTAATCATAAGCAAAACGCATTGCACAAAAAATTTTTATGTAAAAGATAACTTATATCAAAACAAATAAAAAAGAATATATGTGAAAAATGAAAAAAAAGAAATAATAACAAAAAATTTAAATAAGATCTATAAATAAGTAAATAAGCATTATTTACTTATGTTTGAATTTCTCTCTTTGTATCTGTCACACACGGCTGATAAGTTTTTCGATCATAGCTTTTATGTTGATCAATTTTTTAAACTAACTTTGTGTTTAAAAAATTTAATTTTATGTTATACAAACATTGTAACTAAAACTAGAATTCATAGGCGACACTCAGTTTTCAAATATTATTTTATCTTACTTTCTCATCATAAAAAAATAAGAATAAAATGTCCTATTTAAGGATTGAGTGTCGATTATAAGTTCGAGCCTGAGATTCAAGCAAGGTATACAACATTCAGTTCAAAACAAAAGTTATGCTATAATCGGTCGTCGAAAATAGATTTATATAGTGTGCATGTTGATGCGTGTTTATAATTTATCCATACTCATTTGTTTTACAACTGTCAGTTCAGTTTAACTTTGTGTTTTCTGCTATGCACATAGCCAATGTAAGTACAAATCTAGAATAATTTTATTATTATTGAACACATTGTTGGTCTTTTTATTTACTAAAGTGACAAAAAGTTTTTGTTTTAATTATGCAATTTCTTTGTTTTTTTATTTTATTTTTGTGGTGTTAAAGTATAGGTATTATTTTAATTTTTATATGATTCAATAATGACGATTTTGGGGATTATAATTTAAAGTAAGCTTAACCTTCATAAATATTAATTTTAATTATCTTGGAATGATTTCGGAATTATTTGAAATCATAAAAAATTTACTTGAAATAATTTGAAATCATAGAAAATTTGCTTGAAATCATTTGAAATCATTTGAAATCACTGCCTACCATAGGCTGTTTTAAAAATGTTTGAAATTACAAGTATAAAAATATATTTCTGAAATCATTTTGAAATCATTTGAAATCATATGAAATCTGTAATCATTTTGACACTTTTTTTTAAGTGAATAGCCCTTCGTGTCAGATGGGCTAGCCTGATGTAATGTGTTAACGGCAGGCCGGAGTAGATCCTGATACCGACCGAGTAACAATTGAGTTGTTTGTTATTTACTCAAGTATTAATCGGTGTATCTTCAAATTAAAGGTTAAGCGCAATAGATATTATTATTATGAACATCTATGCACAAGAAAAAAAAATTCTACCGCTTTGTTTTTGAGAAAAGTAAGGAACACCAAAGTAAAAGTTTATGTTTATAATATTTTTGCGTTCCTTACTTTTCTCAAAAACAAATCGGTAGATTTTTTTCTTCTTGTGCATAAATATTTGTAATAATAATATCTATTGCGCTTAACCTTCAATTTGCAGATACACCGATTGATACTTGAGTAAATAACAAAAATTTCAATTAGACAAGGACAGCGAATCCGGCCTGCTCTTAAGCGGGAACTGGGCTAGAATTTATCTAATATCATCATATAAAAAAACTTAATTATACACACTGAAAAAAAAGCCGATTGCACACGCTGCGGAGTCGATTGTTGTGAATGATTCGGACAACATTCGCAGCTATTAATAACGGAAAATCGCAATATAAGAGTGCGTAACAATATCGCAGCCAATCATTCCAACTTTCTGTATAAAAGATTACATTGATCGGAGCAGAGCGCTGCGACTAAGCTGCGTTGTGGCTCGCTACGGCTCTCCGTAGTCTACGGCACAGAAAGCTGAATCCAAGCCCAGCGACTAAACTGCTTTATCGCTCGCTACGGCTCTCCGTAGTCTACGGCACAGAAAGTTGAATCCGAACACAGCGATTTATTGTGTGGTCGCTCGCTTTGAATGACGATCTCAAGCATTGCGACAACGCTTTGAACACACTTGCTTGAATAATAAATAACATTGAAAAAATGATAATTTTTACTTCCTTTTATATTTTTTTTTATGTTCATGTAATTATGTGAATTCATAATTTTGAACTATTTTTAAAAATTTATAATTTATAAATACAGTTATTAATGCTTTAATATCTTTGATTATTTTTTTTTATTTTTAGATTTATTAGGACATATTTAAGGTTAAATAGTTAAAAAACTATACTAATAAATCTATTAACAAATCTAAAAATAAAACAAATAAAAAATTGAGAAAGAAAATAAATTTTTTTGACAAACATTTTATGTGATTATGGATAATAACATTTATGAAGTTATTACTAAACATTAGATTGCCTTAATTATATTGTTCAAAATTTCATACGCAAGTTGTATTCACTTGCCGTAAAAGGGAAAATATTTACAGATGATTTTTATGCTATTTTAAATTCTTAATTAATTTACGTGCATAATAAATAATTGATAAATATTTCCAAGTAAAAAATACTCAAAGCCTGGTAGAACTAAGTTTTTTTGGTAATATCGTCACTACATATTTATGGATGATATCTGATAAAAATGTATTTGTACGTTTTCTTCAAAACAAAGTGCGTTTGAAGAAAGAAAATCTTATGATTGATTAAAAATGACTGTTTTAAATACTTTTCCGCAAATCCAGGTGTTTTTAGAAATTTTCTTCGTTATCGCTGAAATTTATTCGTTCTTTATAAAAAAATATTAAGTCAAGTCATTAAATATCAAATCAACTTATGCAGTTTTTGTGTATACTCAATAGTGATTTTTCACCTAACAGGTAAGGTAAGAAGTCTACATATTGTCATTTAAAAAAATTCAATCATATTGTACACGTTATTTTCAACAAAAATAGTTCTATTATATTTTTACAATAGTTTGATACTTTTTAATAGAAAATTTATTAAAACATTAATTTAACCAAAAAATTTGAGTAAATAAAAATATTTCATTACTTTGAATTTTTAACAACAAAATTTTTTATTTATATTTTGGAAACCAAAGGGAACATATTCCCAGACTCATTGATTTTTATTATTTAGCTGTGCAAATTGATGTGAAATTTTTCGTATGTATATATATATATCTACAAGTTCTATGGATTTAATGTTATAACTGAGAGTATTATTTCATTATAATTTCATGAAATGGAATAAAATAATATATGAACGGAAATTATTTTAAATAAATTTTAAAGATATATTGGTACAGTCGACGATCTGAGTCCCGCCGCCTTCTCCTCCATCGACTCACTCGTGCATTACCCCCACTCGTTGACTAAAATAATTTTTTTTCAAACATTCTGAGTCCCGCCGCTGCTCTATGCGACTTTTTCACTTGTAAAAATGGGTTTATTAATTTCATTTTTTTGTTGAAAATACAACAAATGTTTATTGAAATAAAAAGTAACAAAGAAATAATGCAATATTGCATAATTCTCATTTATATCTACTCAAAAAAATATAGAAATTAAACTAGATATATTTAACCACTCAATAAAATGTATTTATTTGAAAATTTATGTGATTGCTTTATAAATATAAGATAAAATAAATCTTATTTCATTTCATTTTCATAATAACAATGAGTATTTAGTTCATCAATAAATAATATATTCTTTAATTTTTAAATTTATGTTACCTATAAATAAAAAAATTTAATTTTCATATTTTTTATAGTAAATATAAATGAGAATTATGCAATATTACAATATTTTTTTGTTACCTTTTATTTCAATAAACGTTTGTTGTATTCTAAACAAAAAAATTAAACAATAAATCCATTTTTACAAGTTAAAAAGTCGCATAGAGCAGCGGCGGGACTCAGAATGTTTGGAAACAAATTCTTTTAGTCAGCGAGTGGGGGTAACGCACGAGCGAGTCGATAGAGGAGAAGGCGGCGGGACTCAGATCGTTGACTGTATATCTTTAACCCTTTGAGGGGCAGTGGTACGTATTTTTCCCACCTATTTGGTTTTGGATTTTTCCGTATTTCTAAAACGTATATGCCTTTTTAAGACATCTATAAGACTTTTTGAACTCTTGAATACCTGATTTATTAGATTTTATAGAAAAATTGCAAATATTTATTAATTGAAGTATTTGTTATAAACAATTAATCTCAAAAAAACCCGTTTTTTACAGAAAAATGTGCCCCTCAAAGGGTTAAAAGTTTAAACTTTAAATATCACTTTTTTCAAACAATTTTTAAACAGTGACTATTCTATTACATTAAAAAATACATAACTGCTTGCGAATAAATTATTCTTTTTTGAAACTGTTAAACAAAATTCATTTTTCAAAAAGTTATATTGCACGGTACCTTGAAAATTTCATTAATAGTATCAAATATTTTCTAAAAATGATATGAATGGTTTTTGCATAAATGGTATGGAAAAAAGCAAATTTTCGAAGGTTCTTTCATTAAATATAATTTAAACCACAAGAGAGGTTGAGATTTGAGACCTTAAGACACCTTGAGATTTGTTTTATCGAAGGAAATGTATCTGCCTGAACCTTAAAGGAACGGTAACTAGTCATTCGACCGTATGTTATGCTAAACCAAATATATAAAGCATTTAATTAAAAATATATTTGGTTGTACAGTACTAAATATTCATGTTGTTTGAACAAATAATATAAATAATTATAAGACATAGGTTTTAATTAAAAAATCTAATCTAAATTTTTGAATATAAATGTAATTGCATTCATACAATAAAGTTTTAATAAAATATTTGTTTGAAATTAAGAAAGAATTTTTACACAATTTTATACAATGAGAAAATAAATTAACTGTTAAGTTATACTGACTTCGATACTGCGAAATGCGCACGTCTTAGCAGTTAAAATCACAATAATTAAACAATTTTTATTTATTTAAATTTAAACATTCAGTATATAAATGAAATATGAGAAATAAGAAATAAAATATATTTTGAGTCTTTCAACGTTTTCTTGATTATATTAGTTATTGTAAAAAAAACGATTCTTTGATTAGAAAAAGACGAATATACTGGACCTACTCTTAAATTTTTTGTTTTTGTTTTCTTAAAAATTATTTGCGTAGTTTTAATGAAAGAACCTTCGAAAATTTGCCTTTTCCATACCATTTATGCAAAAACCATTCATATCATTTTTAGAAAATATTTGATACTATTAATGAAATTTTCAAGGTACCATGCAATATAGCTGTTTGAAAAATGAATTTTGTTTAACAGTTTCAAAAAAGAATAATTTATTCGCAAGCAGTTGTGTATTTTTTAATGTAATAGAATAGTCACTGTTTAAAAATTGTTTGAAAAAAGTGATATTTAAAGTTTAAACTTTTAAGGATGTACCAATATTGAAGCGTTCCCGACTTTATTTACGGTCGCCAGGTAATATTTTAATTACCGAATTTAAATTTACTTCATTATTTTAATTAATTCCATGCATATACAAGGTGCATACAACAATATTGTATAAGAAAATTATGTTTATCGACGATCTCCTCCAGTGCAATACTCTTAGAGATGCGATAATTTATAATTTTCTTTACGTGTGGATGAGAGGGTAGAATGATAAAAGTTATTATCGACGACTCCGTTGAGTGCAATACTCTAAAGAGTGCGATAATCAACTTTTTTATTATATGAGATATGTAGAAAAGTGTTTAAATCGACGACATCTTTGAGTGCAATACTCTTAGATGTGCGATAAATAACACTTCTATTTAATGCAAAATGAATAAACAAATTATTATCGACGACATATCCAAGTGCAATACTCTTCAATGTGCGATAATTAATTTGTTTAGTATTTATATGAAAAATGATTAATGAGATGAGATGAGTTATACTTTTATCAATAACTTTTTAAACACATCATTTAAATTTGAAATACTTAATCTTTTTCTTAAAAAATTAAGAAAATATATATTTTACAAAGATTCAAAAGTTACTTAGTATTTTAAGACAGAATGCTTAAATCTTATACTTCTGACAGTATAAGATTGAATGAATATAGTATCCATGTTAGATGTTACATGGTCGAACATCTAAAAGATAATGAGAGAGCTTGCTTGAGTTCACGCTCTTTTATATTATTTCTTAAACCTTCTATGAGGTTCTATTTCTTATTGAAGAATTATATTTTAAGAAATAGAATGTTCCATAACATTTATTTTAGATATTTACAAAAGAAACATTTAATTAAGATAAATGTATTAGTAAAAGAAATATTCTATTTCCTTTACATTTCAAATAACTATTTTTTATAGTTAATTTTATTATTTATTAATTGAAAAAGTTAATCTTTTATATTTTAATTAATATCTTTAAACTTTAAATAGAGTAATCAGTTTCATACATATTATATAAATTGAATGTTCTATTTATATATACACAATTATTTTAGAAAGTTACATTTTATTATTAACAATTAAATATTGATAATACTTTTTATTAAAAAAATAGAACATTCTATTTCTATAATCATTTTACTATATCTATATATATACATTTAAGTTATCTTATCGACCTCAGTAGGTAACTATGAAGTCCTACTTATTTTTTTAATGTAATTTAAATTTCTTATAACTAAAATTTATTCTATCTTTTAAATAATATAGTCATTCTTATGACATATTTGTGTTTAATTTAATAATTATACCCAAAATCAATATGAGCCGTTACAATATATCTTTGAAATTTATTTAAAATAATTTTCGTTCATATATTATTTTATTCCATTTTATGAAATTATAATGAAATAATACTCTTAGTTATAACATTAAATCCATAGAACTTGTAGATATATGGGGAAATCCACGGTAACGTTAAATTTTATGTGACTTTTTCAATACAATTTTCAAACAGCTACCATTATGTTACATAAAAGCGCACACACCTCTATAAGGTCTCAAATTTTTCGTTTTCGATCTAAAAAACTAATCTCAGTTTTTTATGGAGTTATTTTAGATGCTGTCTCCTAAATTTCTATTAAAGTATTAAATTTTCACATAAAATCAAGATTTTCATGAATATTCCATAAAAAAGTGCAAAATTTTTGAAGTCTTCCGGAAATATTAATTGTAGCGTTCAAGTAATCTCCAAAAAAACTATTAGATTATTTTTTTAACCTAGAAACAAAGAATTTGAGCCCAATTAGAGTCATGTGCAACTTCAAACGAATGAGTAATAACTATTGGAAGTTTATATTTTGTTTTTACACATAATTGCTAATAGCAAAACTATTTAAAGTCGCACATAACTCTAATTAGGCTGAAATTATTAGTTTTTAGACCAAGATAATAGTCTATTAGTTTTTTTTGAGATTATTTGAATGCTACAATCAATATTTCCTGAAGACTTAAAAAATTTTGCACTTTTTTATGAAATATTCACGAAAATCGTGATTTAATGTGAAAATTTAATACTTTAATAGAAATTTTGGAGTCAGCGTCTAAAATAGCTCCATAAAAAATTGAGATTTGTTTTTTAGATCAAAAACGAAAAATTTGAGACTTTATAGAGGTGTGTGCGCTTTTATGTAACAAAATGGTAACTGTTTGAAAATCGTATTGAAAAAGTCACATAAAATTTAACGTTACCGTGGATTTCCCCATATATATACATACGAAAAATTTCACATCAATTTGCACGGCTAAATAATAAAAATCAATGAGTCTGGGAATATGTTCCATTTGGTTTCCAAAATATAAATAAAAAATTTTGTGGTTAAAAATTCAAAGTAATGGAATATTTTTATTTACTCAAATTTTTTGGTTAAATTAATGTTTTAATAAGATTTCTATTAAAAAGTATCAAACTATTGTAAAAACTTAATAGAACTATTTTTGTTGAAAATAACGTGTACAATATGATTGAATTTTTTTAAATGACAATATGTAGACTTTTTACCTTACCTGTTAGGTGAAAAATCACTATTGAGTATACACAAAAACTGCATAAGTTGATTTGATATTTAATGACTTGAATTAATATTTTTTTATAAAGAACGAATAAATTTCAGCGATAACGAAGAAAATTTCTAAAAACACCTGGATTTGCGGAAAAGTATTTAAAACAGTCATTTTTAATCAATCATAAGATTTTCTTTCTTCAAACACACTTTGTTTTGAAGAAAACGTACAAATACATTTTTATCAGATATCATCCATAAATATGTAGTGACGATATTACCAATAAATCTTAGTTCTACCAGGCTTTGAGTATTTTTTACTTGGAAATATTTATCAATTATTTATTATGCACGTAAATTAATTAAGAATTTAAAATAGCATAAAAATCATCTGTAAATATTTTCCCTTTTACGGCAAGTGAATACAACTTGCGTATGAAATTTTGAACAATATAATTAAGGCAATCTAATGTTTAGTAATAACTTCATAAATGTTATTATCCATAATCACATAAAATGTTTGTCAAAAAAATTTATTTTCTTTCTCAATTTTTCATTTGTTTTATTTTTAGATTTGTTAATAGATTTATTAGTATAGTTTTTTAACTATTTAACCTTAAATATGTTCTAATAAATCTAAAAATAAAAAAAAATAATCAAAGATATTAAAGCATTAATAACTGTATTTATAAATTATGAATTTTTAAAAATAGTTCAAAATTATGAATTCACATAATTACATGAACATTAAAAAAAAAATATAAAAGGAAGTAAAAATTATCATTTTTTCAATGTTATTTATTAATCAAGCAAGTGTGTTCAAAGCGTTGTCGCAATGCTTGAGATCGACATTCAAAGCGAGCGACCACGCAATAAATCGCTGTATTCGGATTCAGCTTTCTGTGCCGTAGACTACGGAGAGCCGTAGCGAGCGACAAAGCAGTTTAGTCACTGGGCTTGGATTCAGCTTTCTGTGCCGTAGACTACGGAGAGCCGTATCGAGCCACAACGCAGCTTAGTCGCAGCGCTCTGCTCCGATCAATGTAATCTTTTATACAGAAAGTTGGAATGATTGGCTGCGATATTGTTACGCACTCTTATATTGCGATTTTCCGTTATTAATAGCTGCGAATGTTGTCTGAATCATTCACAACAATCGACTCTGCAGCGTGTGCAATCGGCTTTTTTTTCAGTGCAGAGGACAATATCCATTATATAATTAACTTTTTTTAAAAAAAATAAAAAAAAGCCCTTGGTTGAGTTTTGATATATTATACTATTATGTATAAATAAGCCAATTTTAAAATGAAAAAGAATTGTACTTCTAAATTTCGATATTTAAGTTCCGTACTAAATTAAAATTTTATATTTTTATAAAAAAGGATTGATTAAAGTTACAATTATTTTACTCAACTGCATTTAAATCAATAAATAAAAATGATAGGATTTCATTCTTTTGAATCACATGTTTCAATCACGAACCATGAAATAATCGAAAACAGTACTTGACGTTTACTAGAACTAACAACTGCACGGAGAAAGGAAAGTACTGTTAAAATAAGTATTAAATCTGGTATATCTAATTTATGTACTAAGGGTTTTAAAAAAAAAGTGACGATATCATTTCAATAAGTACATGGCTTGAATTTTAGGGACTAATGTTGGTACTATTAAATTATGAAGCAAGGGCATAAATTTTCGATGCTTAGTGTCTTTTTTTTCGATAGTAGAACTGACATTTAACCTACTCAATTCAAGGGCAATATTTCGCAGAAAACGTGATTGTTATTCTGTATTGGTGCAGCTTTTTCTGTTACTAAAATTAAAAATTAATAAATATAGAATTATTCATATAATATATAACACTTTTAAATTACTAATAATTAATTTTCTAATTCGTGATATTTAAGGAATAAAATGATACATGTTTATCTGCCATACTTCGTTTTAAAATAGTAAGCTTTGGAGTTTAAAATTAATTATTAGTAGCTTAAAATTGTTATATGTTATATGATTTATATTATATTTACCAACTGTTAAAGATTATTTTACAATTTAATGATTTTTACGTTATTAAGTATTAATTATATTATATATTAAAGTTTCATACTTGACAGCGCCGAAGTGCGCAATATATAGGTAATATGTTTGTATAAGATAATTAAGTTCCATAGTAGGAAAAAATTCGGAACTATACCAAATAATTTTTGGGGTAAGACGCGTTGAAAGATGTACTAATATAGATTGTCTTAATTTATGTACTGAGTATCAATTAAAAAACGACTGGTAATGTTTTTTTGACTACTGGCTCGAGTAAGTACATTTTTTAGGTATTTCCCTTTCTCTGTGTACGCAAGTGCAAATTTAAGATTAAGGTTGGAACTTGATAATCTTTAGTATTCACAAGATTTAGATTCGTCTATAAAGTTAGAATTCATGAACGTAATTTCAATATTGAGTGTAACTTGGAACTCAAGTATCTTTACTTGGGTATCAGCAGTTATTTTTGTTGGGTGGGATGTGGAGTTGAGAAAAGCTGAAAAATTGGTGTAAAATGAGTGGAAAACTGATGTTATTAAATAAAAGGGTGAAAATAAGAGTTCTATGGGTGAGGTATGGAGGGTCAACGACTAAATTTTTCAAAAAACTATATTATATAGAAAGGTCTGTATCTCTTTATATTATAAAAAGTTTTCGCTACCGTTATCGACGCTGACACTGTGTATAAAAATCAATCGTGGCTTCACCTAGCTGTCATATAGCTGAAATTTAGCTAAAATTTAGTTAAAATTAAAGCTACAAGTTAACTAAAAGTTAGCTAAAAAATAGCTGAAAGTTGTATAAAAGTTAGCTAAAAGTTAGTTAAAATTAAGCAGAAGTAAGATAAATTTACCTGAAAATTAGCTGAATTTATTCAAAAAGTCAATTCAATTATACAAAATTTAGATAAAAATTGACAAAACGTCAGTTAAAAATTAGCTGATTGAGTTAAATTTAGCTGCATTTAGAGATGCACTGTCAACAAAAAATTTTCTCTTTTGTCTAGAAGCTAGTCAAATGTAGACTATAATATTATATTATAATTAAAGTCTATACTTTAAGGGAAAGAGAAAGTTAAGAAGGGTAGCTGAGGATGGAGGGGGTAAAAGAAAATTGAAGGAAAAAAGAATAGAGAGTAAAAAAAAGATAATAAAGCAAAACATAGTGAAACATAGATGGAGAGAGAAATACATATACTAAAGCCCAAATAAGACCCGAAAATGAGGCCCGGAAAAAGAACTTATATATGATAACTACTCATTATATAGGACTTGATAATAATTGCTATTCTTATTACGAAAAAATGCGCAGATCCGTAGGAGCCAAGAACTGTAGAAAAAGGTAGTTTAACTTTATTATATAACTAGCGTAATTTACCTCGTTCCTAACTTCGCTCGGTTGAATTTTCATATCGTCAGGTGGGAGGAAGAAGGTTACGAAATCGAAATTGGCCATAAAAAAGTGACGATTCGGATAAAGCCACAAAAAGGATCCGATTCGGGTTTAGCCACAAAAAGGTAACGATTCGGGTTTGGCCACAAAAAAGTACCGATTCGGGTTTAGCCACAAAAAGGTTACGATTCAGCTGCTAGTTTTTTCTTTTGATGTCTTGGATGAGAACCGCTGTTGAAGACATAAGAGTTTGTCTCCTATATCTCGCGCATCTAATGTTTTGTGATCAGCTTGGAGGTAACATTGAGTGCTTTATTAGTATTGTTATAGTGTTTGCTGATTCTTAATAAATGAATTAAATTGTTCGTCAAAAAAGTAAAAAGAGTTGTAATTCGATATTGTTATATACAATTATTTTTCTCAATACAATGGAAGATAATAATAATTTTATGTCACTTTTTAATAAGTATGTTTAAATCATTTTTATAATATTTTCATGAAATATTTTTAAAGTAATTTTTGTTTTCTTTAAAAATTATTTTTCAATTAATTCAGTAAATAATTTAAAACAATTATTACAGTATTCTTTTAAATTCATCGAAAAAGCGAAGATAACATTATTATAGAAGGGATCTTACAATTGTTTGCTTTTTTATGGAAAATATGAAAAAATAATTCTAATATTGATGAGTGCTTCGATATCGAAGATAAATTCTTATGTTTTCAACAGTGGTTCTCATCCAAAACATCGAAAGAAAAAATAAGCAGCCAAATCGTAACCTTTTTGTGGCTAAACCCGAATCGGAACCTTTTTGTGGCTTTATCCGAATCGTTACTTTTTTGTGGCCAATTTCGAATCGTAACCTTCTTCCTCCCACCTGACGATATATTACATAATTATGTATAAATAAGCCAATTTCAAAATGAAAAAGAATTGCCTCAACTTATGAATCTTGATATTGAAGTTCCGTACTAAATTAAATTTTTATATTTTTATAAAAAAGGATTAATTAAAGTATGCATAAAAAATTGTTTAAAAACAAATCATATGATGATAAATTCAGAATTTATTTTACTAAACTGCATTTAAATCAATAAATAAATATGATAGGATTTCATTCTTTTGAATCACATGTTTCAATCACGAACGATGAAATAATCGAAAACAGTACTTGACGTTTACTAGAACTAACAACTGCACGGAGTAAGGAAAGTACTGTTAAAATAGGTATTAAATCTGGTATATCTAATTTATGTACCGAGGTATTTAAAAAAAAGTGACGATATAATTTCAATTAGTACTATAGCTTGAATTTTAGGGACTAATGTTGGTACTATTATATTATAAAGCAAGAGCATAAATTTTTTATGTTTATTGTTTTTTTTCGGTACTAAGACTGACATTTCACGTATTTAATTCAAGGACAATATTTCGCAGAAAATGTGATTGTTATTCTGTATTGGTGCAGCTTTTTCTGTTACTAAAATAAAAAATTATTAAATATAGAATTATTCACATAATATATAATTCTTTCAAATTACTAATAATTAATTTTCTAAATCGTGATATTTAAGAAATAAAACGATACATGTTTCTCTGCTATACTTCGTTTTAAAATATTTAGCTTTTGAATTTAAAATTAATTATGAGTAAATTAAAAATTTTATATATTATATAATTTACATTATATTTATTAACTGTTAAAAATTGTTTTACAATTTAATGTCTTTTATGTTATTAAGTATTAATTATATTGAAGTTTCATACTTGACAGCGCCGCACTTCGTATTATATAGGTCATATGTTAGTATAAGATAATTTGGTTTCGTGGTACGGAAAAATTTAGTACTATACCAAATATTTAGTAAAACTTGAAGGTGTCCTAATCTTATCAAATAATAAAAGGTATTCGCGATTTGACCTTCATATGACCTTGATAAAGATCTTGTATACGCTATAGGGTTAAGCGGACATCAGACTTTGATTCAGTGACTCGAGTTATCTATCAGTATCTTCATTTCCTCACTAATCAACATTGATCAATGAATACTTCGAGAAATAACTATTATTTCCCGATATGACCTTCCAATGACATTTTAAATTTTTTTCACCTCGAGTACAATACTATATTCCTATGTAAAATTTAACGCTGAATTGATTTCTGATATAAAAAAATACATATAATCACATTTAAATGAATTAAAATCAATTTTCGAAAATTTTTCATGAAATCTTTAGGTTTGAGCCGCCATATTAGAGCCGCCATTTTGAATTTTCAAAATCGCCATATTGCAAAAGAAAGTAGAGTGTAAGACGAAAATTTTGAGCCCATATACGATTTTTTTGGTGATCTACAATTTTGGATAGAACCATTATCCGTTTGGCGTGGATTGACACATATATACATATACATATATACATATATTATAAACATAAATACATATATTGAATATAAAACTTTGATACATAAATAATTTTTAAAAATCTCAACCGATATTTTAAATTCTTTTGAGTAGTCGAAAACTTGATTTTCTAAATTTTGGTACTTGCTACAAACTTTCTCAGCCAATTTTCAACCAATTTACTTCAAAATTTCCAGAGATCTTTAGTTTATGTATCTTCAGAAAATAACAGTTTAAGAGCAGGCCGGAGCAGATTCGATACCGACCGAGAATCGAAATTCCGTTGTTTAATTTTCTCCTACTATACGTAAAGCATTAAAATTTATAATACATTCACGAAATTTATTTCTTTATTGCGCTCGCCAAAAATAATTGAAGAAAATATAAAAAAATTAAAAATTTTATACTACAGCTGTTTATTAAACTTTAAGTACGGTTACTTACTTTTCGTTTAAAATATGGTGAATTTTATGAAAAAAAGATCTATTATACTTTCAAGTTCTGGCTTTACACCAGGACAGAATTAATGATTGATTATGTTGTTGTTGTTGTTATGAGGAGAATAGTTAAAGTTAGTAGGAGAATAGTAATAGTTAAAGTTAAGTCTAGTGATAGAAAAGCTCTGCCAATTTTAATTGATATGAATCGTTCTCACGATCAAATATACTTGAATTAAAAGGAAATATAGTTCAAAATATAATTGTAATGATCTTACCTTGATTTCAGTGTAGTAGTTACAGGGCGGGTACAGTCAGACGATAAATGAACACACTTGGTTAATATTTAATTATATAGATATTTATTTCTTATTTTTAACAGTATTTAATAATCACTTGAATATAATTATTTTGTATATTTTATAGTACAATTTAATTGTATAGCACGATTTAATTAATGTGCTCGAAATTTTTATATAATAATGTCTTTACAAGTGCTTTTTTTGAAGTGCTCTCCATATATGATTTTTCGTCGGTATTTATAGCATTCATATTTATTATTTATGAATAATTGTTTTAGAATTTCTTTAAAGTTGATAAATAAGATTGATTATTAAGCATTTTTATGAAGTTTTATAATTTCATTCTTATAACTGATTTTAAGTCTTCTTTCTTTAACTGTTCTACTTATTTTTTTGTTTAGCTTGACACATTCTTTTATCGTTCAATAACTGTTTTAATTAGTCCATGTTAAGAAATTTTGAAAAGAAAAGATAGGTTTGTGACGTAACAATACAATCATGTATGTATGAAAAATTACGCTTTATAACAACTTCTTTTGAAAACAGTATAATTATTTTATTTATGATAAAATAAAATTTTCACTTCTCGGTCGGTAATCAAAACTGCTCCGGCCTACTCTTAAGGTAAAAAAAAAAATTTTAAGTTTAGTTTAAAAAGTTTTTAAAAATACATATTTTTGTTAATTTTATATAACTAATTTAATTTAACATTTACTTCAACTTATCTTATTGAAATTCCAGAACTGTTATTTTATGAAGATATATATATTAAAGATCTCTGGAAATTTTAAATTTAATTAGTTGAGAATTGGCTGAGACAGTCTATGGCCAGTACCAAAATTTTCAATAATCAAGTTTTAGACAACTCAAACGAATTTAAAGCATCGGATGAGGTTTTTTAAAATCATTAATGTATCAAAGTCTTATATTTAATATATCTTTAAGGTAAAAAGGAGTTTTATTAATTAATATCATAAGAAAAAAAAATTATGACTACATTTGAATTTTTTTTTCAGGCTCAAACTCAGTCCTGCCACCTTCAACTGTTTTTAAATGTAAACCCTACTGAAAAAGATCAGATGAGATCTCACTTGATTTCTCATCTGAGATCCCGTGCAAAAATCGTAGCTTAGATCTCACCTGATTTCTCATCTGATTTCTTATCTACCATTTCAACGGAAAAAAACTAAGTTCACCAGAGAGGAAATTTTGGTTTAAAAAAATTCAATTTAAAAAATTCTATTTTCGCATATTGAACCATTTTACATTGATTGTGTTACGTAGGATTTGATGATACGCACTCCTATGGGGAGTGTGAGGATGCAAATAAATTAACGAGAGTCGATATAAAGTTTACTCAACGTTTATTAATAAAGACAATATATATATATAAGAGAGAGACTACTTATGAGTCTACTCTAGCGCGTCCGGCGATGGTCTCACGCTCGTCGTCGTCTAAAACGACGATGTAAGTTGGCCACGACGGAGTGCCGAATCAGCACTTCGCGCACCGTGCGACTTTTAGCTTAGAAGCTCGGAGTCGCAATTCCCCGAACTCCCAATTTCGTACTATTCTCTTATTACATACTCTATATAAAGACTATACTACGTACATATATAATGTACGTTGCACGTCCGAGCCCGCAAGGCTTCGGCCCCCGAAGCCAAGAACGTACACACAAATACAATTAAAAAAATTATTATAATCAAGTCCCTAACGTGTAATTGGTGCTGTTTTTGTGTACCTACACGAGCCGATGCCCGTCCTATTTTACAATTTTGATTTTTTTTCTTTACTATGTTTGTATGTTGTTATGAATATGTTGTTTACGTACTATCTTATTCTAGTTCTCTAATATTAAGTAATATTTCATTTTAAACAACAATTTACGTTCTCTCTCTTTTTTCAAACATATTATGCAATTAAAATAAATATTCTACAAAATTAAAAAAAAAAAAAAATCGATCTTAATCTAAATAATATTAAAAATAAAAAAAAAAACTTTTTAATGTACTACGTTTTTATAATGAACCAAAAAGTATAAAATAATGTGTAATGAAATGAAAAGTGAATAATGATTTGAAATAAAAAAACGTGGGGCGCATGTTTATTATTATGTATTGTATGCGCCCCACGTTTTTTTATTTCAAATCATTATTCACTTTTCATTTCATTACACATTATTTTATACTTTTGGTTCATTATAAAACGTAGTACATTAAAAAAGTTTTTTTTTTTTTTTTTAATATTATTTTATACTTTTAGTTCAATTAATTAAAACACTTAATTTCATGAGTATATCCCTCTAAATATATTAATATATATATATATATATATATATAAATTTTATCGTGTTGTCCAACAGTGCATATTATATAGCATATATATTGTTATCAAGGGACTAAAACGTGTTTCATCTATTTTTTTTAGAGAACACGTAATCGCATGCTGAGTTTCCCGCCATTTTGACGATAATGACGCTATTAGAAATTCAACCAAAATTTATTGTTTTATGCATTGATAGACCATAAAATGAATAAAATACAGTCTCAAATTTTATATGTACAATACAAAATGCTGTAATTTATGTCTAATTGCAATATGAGAAGTTAAAGAATTTTAAAAATTTTCGAAGATGGTTAGACACTAATGTTAAAAGTATATCTATATATAAAATCTTCAAAATTTCAATTTTTCCAATATCTCCGTATATAATTGTATTAATATATTTTTCGGTGGGAATATATATTTAATTATATTATCCAACAATGCATGCAAAATATAATATTGAATATATTAATATATTAATATATTTGATATATTAATATATTAATATATTAATATATTTGATATATTAATATATTAATATATTAATATATTTGATATATTAATATATTAATATATTTGATATATTAATATATTAATATATTACTATATTAATATATTACTATATTAATATATTACTATATTTGATATATTAATATATTAATATATTAATATATTAATATAACAAAAGAAGATTTTTAAAATTTTCGAAGATGTTTAGACACTAATGTTAAAAGTGTATCTATATATAAAATCTTCAAATCTTCAATTTTGCCAACATCTCCGTATATGATTGAATATATTAATATATTGTTCGGTAGATATATATATTTTTTTTATAATATTGCATTGTCATCCAGTTCCGAGCTATATTTAAAATTTCAAGTCTCTAGCTCATCAGGAAGTTAGTTTACAATCGGTTGCAAAATTCGTACCGAACAGACAGACAGACAGACAGACACCAAAGCGAGTTAATAAAAACGTAGTAATAGTAAAATAATAATTATTAAATACAGTATTAATTCTTTGAAAACAAGATGTTTGCGCTTGTCTTTTAAATTCATGTGCGCTTCAAGTTGCACTATTCATAAGATAAGTCTAGTCTCTGAGTGGGCTTATTTTCTTACTCTTTTGGCATTTGCTTCGTATTCAAACGTTGAAATAGGTTGTTTCTTTTTCTTCGCTGTTCTCTGCCGTGATTCCGAAGCGGGTTTCGAACACAATAATTTTTGCTGTTAATTGAACTTTTATTAAAAAATGTTTGATATGAATTTTCAGCTATTTCTATGATTATCTAAAACAAAAAGATTAACTGATTAGTAGAAAAGGGTCCTCTCTGTATTTTTAATCGATTAGCCGTTATTTATTTATTTTTATTTTCAATTTCCTCCTTCCTTATAAAAAAATTTTTGTTATTAAACTAATCACTGATTAATATTCTACTGTGCATCCTCAAAGCTGCGTCTTACAAAATTTATTCATTAAATCTATGTGTTTATTTTTTTATTTAACGATTATTATCTTTTTACCTCATTTTTTTGTTATTTACATTTATTCTTAAGGAAGCGCTACGTCAATCAGAATATGGCCACGGTTTCAAACGTGGTTGGCTTACAATTCGCCTTTTTTTTCTAAAATTTCATTGTTAATAATACTTTTCTTTACTATTAGTATTTTTAGTTTTATGAGTGTTGTTACTCAACTCAAATTTTTATTATTAAATTTTGATTCATTCTTTTTCTGCTTTTTCTCATGAACTCTTTAATAAAAAAGTCTTGCGTTTGATTCCTATGAATTTCTGGGATACATTCAGTTGTGTAAGGTAAATATTTTATTTTTTTCTAAGATATTAGTCCATTTGACGAGTTCTTAATAGTTTATCTTTTATTTAATTTTTTTTTCCAAGAAATTTGATATTACATGCATGCCAGTTTACTGTATTAAACGGCTGTTTTTCCTTTGCACTCTTCTTAATTTTTTCAATTTCTCTTGCATGTTTTATTCGATTAATTCATTGATTATCATGAATTTTGATATACAACATAGAGAAGATTATCTTCTCGTCCTTATTATTTTTTTTTGTTGTGCAATCCATTCCTTCTTTTTTTTGAACTCACATGTTTAATTACTTTTGCTTACTTTTTGTTTATTTATTGAACTTTTGTTTCTGTAAGGAGTAAAGGAATGTTCACAAGGAACTTTAGGCAAAATCTGTAATTAATCTTATACTAATTCTTAATATTTGAGTTGCGTAACTTGATTTTTTTTCTCTTACTAATTATTAATGTATTTGTTACAATTTTCCTTAATTAAATGATTATTAATTCCGGTTAATAAAAATGTTTTCGCAGCCTTATCTTGCCTGACGCTTCGCTGTACATTAAAATAACTATTTACTAATATTTACTTTCATCTATTATTTTTCCATTTATTTTCTAGGTGTTCGCTTCATTTTTGTACATTTTAACATAATACTTTCTTTAATTGTCGCGCCTTCAAGGATATTTCATTATTTTTCATTTATCATTTCAATTTTACCACTATTCTTTTTTTATTTTCATCACTTTCCTATTGATTTTTTTTAATGAGCAGTAACCATATGTCGTTTTTTTTCTTTTTCCTCGTCCGAAAGCCGGAGAAAAAGAAGAAGTTTTTGCTATATTCAATATTTAAAAATTAATTACTTGATTCATCTGTAAAAGGAGGTGGTGCTTTTATTGTAGTTGCGCGTTTTATTTTATCTACATGAACCGTTTTTATTTTATTCGCGTTCTTTATTGACACGTTATGCTTCGCGTTATTGACTTCAATAATTTCGTACGGTCCTTCATATTGCGCATCAGATTTTCCTTTTTGCGATTGTTTTAATAAATAAACGCTCTCGCCTTCTCGGAAATGTTTCGTATTTAATTTTCTATCATAATAATATTTCGATCCATACTTTGTTTGTACTAAATTCATTGCTGCTAATGTTTGCAACTGAGAAAGATTGTCTACTATCTCTTTTAAATACTCATCGTATGTTTGCAGATTTTCCTTTGATGGGAAGCTTGACGGTGTTCGTGCTTTATAGCCAAAAACAAGTTCGTATGCTGTGTAACCCGTTGTTTCATGTACTGTACAATTATATGCCAATAGGCTTGAATCTAGCCACTCAGCCCAGTCCGCTTTTTCTTCTATGTAAGCTTTTAAATATTCTCTTATCGTAATTTTTGAAAAGCTTTCGACGGTGTATCCGTTATAAACATGGGCAATCGCATTTTGACGCGTACTGGCTTTTTTGTCTGGCAATTTTCGCAGCCTAAGACGAATTGTCTAACGTCTGGTCTCATATTTCTCCAATAATAGTCAGCTGGTATTTTCTTGTATGTCTTATTTATGCCTCTATGACCACCTATAGCTGCTTCATGATATTCCTTTAGCAGCCTATATCTATCTTCTACCGGTGGTACTGGAATATTGTTTAAATATCACATATAATTTCTTTCTCTTGACTTTTACTTGAGTCTTTTACTTCAAACTCGTCCTCAAAATATGATTCTTCGCCTGTCTCATTGCTTATAACTTTAACGTCAGAGTTTATTCTTAACGATTTTTTCTCTTTTGTAGCGAAGCTTTTATACGGTCGTTCTGGGCGCTCGCCGGACGGCCACTCTATCCGTGCTAAGCGTCAGATTTAAGCGTTACATGATATATATAGGTATACAGAGTGGCAGTTGCGGCGCGCGTGTATATACATATCGTGCCAGTCAGTATGTGCACACTGCTTCCCATCCCCACCTCTTTCTAACTTAGTGTGCGTGGCCTTTTGTCTCTCTCTCTCACTTATATCAGTCATCGCTTTCTATCTCTTTCTCTTATATCCGTTGCGATGTGCTGTTTCATTTATCCCGCTTTCTGTCGGTTGTTAATAAATCGTGTGAATTGTGATTCTATAAGAATAGAATTAAAAACGTTTTCATCATATTTTAGTTACCATCAACCAATAGTTATTTTGGTACAATATAAAAATGAGAATAGTGGTGTACAAATTACTGAATGTACTTCTGATGAACATACAAATTTATAAATGATTCTATTATTGTATGTTAAAACTTTGTACATAAAACTAATTAATAAATCTTATCATACAAAAATTACAGTATTCAAATTATTTTAACATTTTTACTACTTGAAGGACAAAAAAACAACAGTGCCGTCTAGGGACGCCCGAAAGACGCGAAGCTTTGTATAAAGCGTAGGAACTCTTCACGATTAGAAGAAAAAAAGAGAGCTCTGATGTAGCCTTGCGTTTTCGGGCATGTATTTTATTTTAAATGTATTTTTTCTTATTTCCCAAAATATTTATTTATTTATTTTTTTTCTCAAGTCTTAATTTTTTTCCCTCACGTATTTTTTTCATTATTTTTTTTAACGCTTAGTTCCTACGCTTTATACAAAGCTTCACTTCTTTCGGGCGTCCCTAGACGGCACTGTTATTTTTTCTTTTTCTGAGCTTATACTCGGCACTAGCTGGTAGTATTTTTTTCGCATATGTGAACGAAATTTTTCTTTTTCATTAATATCTGTTCGATTAACCACATCTTGAGGTGCACTGCTTCTCAATGCTTCTGCTAGTTCTCCTGGTGTTTTTTCCCAAATATTTATTTGTACACCTTCTCTACCATTTATCTCTTGTTCTTGCACATCAACTAAAAATCGAGCACGCATTTTTGTTAAAATTTCAGGCATCGTTTCTAATATACTTTTCTTGTTACTTTCCTCACTTCGATTTGAATTTTCAAGTTTCCCTGTTTTTCAGTTTTAGATTTATATTCCAATATTTCTATTAATGAATCTGTGTCGAGACCGTTATTAGTATTTTTCAATATACCTTTATTCTCAATTTTTGATGTTTTGTTTGCAGGCTCACTAGCATTCTTTCTCTGTTCTTTTCTTGCTGACACTGCATGCGGTCTATCTACTGGTGTTCTCACTGCAAGAATTCCTTCTCGCATGTTTGTGCTTTTTCGCATACATGCGAGCTTACCGTCGTCTTTTGCTCGACTTACTAGTTTTCGGCCTGAATTAATTCTTTCTTCCTATCTGCTTGAGTTTTGCGTGTTTTTAGTACTTTTTTGTTTCGTCTCTTTCTTTTATACGCTGATCTTTTCCATCGATCTTTCTTTCTTTTTCCGTAATTCTAATTTTCCTCTGAATCAGCATTACTCTCGCTTTCTGTTTCCTCAATTGTGTTTTGAATAAAAATTTTCTTTTTCGGATTTTCCGAATCTTCTGAACTTGGATCCATTTGTTTTGTTTTATTTTCACCTTTCTTATGCACCGCGCGTGTGATGAAAATTCTTGCTGGCAGTCAACATCCACTAGTGCTTGGATTTTGCTTTTCTTGTTTATCTGCCAACTGATACATTTCTGCGCGTGGTAATTCAGGATTTTCTTCACCGTCTGCAACTACTGGATTTCTAGAGAGTGCGTCGGCTGCATTTTTTTTCTACCTGGTCTATATACAACATCAAAAGTATATTCTCGTAAGACTGCTTTTAATCTATTAAATCTTAAATCAGGCTTTGTGCTTGTATAAAAATGTTTTAATGGTTCATGATCGGTAACTACTGTAAATTTTATACCGTATAAATAAGGCCTAAATTGTTTTTTTCCGAAAACTACTGCCAATAATTCTTTGTCATTTACAGAATATCTAAGTTCGCTTCCTTTTAAACATCGTGAGGCATATACACAAGGTCGATCTTCGCTGATTTTTCCTTGGCTTAATATTGCGCCTATTGCATAATCAGACGCATCTGTTGTTACTATAAATGGTTCGCTTAAGTTAGGCGCGGCCAACACAGGCTCTTCGCATAGCTTCTCATGTAACGTGTCAAATGCTATTTGATACTCTTCTAGCCACAGAAATTTCTCTTTTTTTGAACTTAATTTATGTAATAAATTGTCTTTGTCTAATAGCGTTTTTCATCATTTATGTAAACACTATCCGGTATAACAAGAAAAAAATAGCAGCCCTCGCTAGATATTAATATAATAAGTAAATTTTGTAATAACAACCAAATTTTTTTACTGCGTAGTTTTTGAATAATTAGAGACCTACCAAAAGAAAGATAGGTTATATTCTAATTGATAGTAGGTCTCTAATTAGTCAAAAACTATGCGGTAAAAAATTTGATTGTTATTACAAAATTTACTAATTATACTAATATCTAGCGGGGGCTGCTATTTTTTTCTTGTTATAAAGGATAGTGTTTATATAAATAATGAAAAACGCTATTAGACAGAGACAGATAGTTCGGCCCCTTCTTAAGGTCTACGGTGGTGATATAATTCGCTGACGCTAAATTTTCTAAGATGTCACAAGTTAATGGCAGTGGATAGCAGCTTCCCACAGTGATTTCATTGAGTTGGCGAAAATCTGTCACCAAACGCCAGCATTACCTGCCCTGAGGGTCAGGTTTCTTGTTAACTATCCATGCTGGGCTACTATAACTCGACATAGATGGTTCTATAATATCTTTTTCCAGTAACTTCTCTATTTCTTGCTGCATAATATTTTTTAATGCTATCGGGTAACGGTTCGGTTTCACACGAGCTGGCTCCTCATGTGTCGTTTTTATTCTGTTTGTTAAAATATTTGTTGCTGGCAATAATTTATTATCTAACCCGAAAACAAAGGGATTCTCGGATATCAAGCTTTGAACATGCTCTTTTTCTTCTTTATTTAATTCTTCCAAGTCTAACACTTCCATTACTTTTTCAACTCTTTCTTTTATTTCACTTGGAGTTTCATTTGCCATGCATCTGTCTATATACCCTATTGAAAAAAAACACGTGTTTTTTACACGTGTTATTTACACGTGCAAAATACACGTGTTTTTTACATGTAAAATTTGCGTGTTTTTTCAAGCATTTTTTTCACGTGTTTTTGTTGACGTGAAATATTGTGAAAATTGAAAAAAAACACGTGTTTTTTGTATATTTTTTCATATTAAAAACTACGCATTTTTCATTAACGAACAATGAGAATGTTTTGTAAAGAGTATTTATAATACTTTATTTTGACCTTTTTGAAAAAAATACGTTGTGTATCTACACGTATTTTTTATAACTCTTCGAAGATCGAAGAGCTTCTAAGACCCACAGTGTCTGGCTTCATATATCTTGTGTCTTCGAAATTTGTATAGGGGATGACAAAACTGAGAAAAACGCCACCTAGTGACTTAGAGTCAGACCGACATAATCGATCATCAATAGCGATTTTAAATCACTAGGTGGCGTTTTTCTCAGTTTTGTCATCCCCTATACAAATTTCGAAGATACAAGATATATGAAGCCAGACACTCTGGGTCTTAGAAGCTCTTCGATCTTCGAAGAGTTATAAAAAATACGTGTAGATAGAACGGTCAAAAAAGGGTCAAAATAAAGTATTATAAATACTCTTTACAAAACATTCTCATTGTTCGTTAATGAAAAATGCGTAGTTTTTAATATGAAAAAATATACAAAAAACACGTGTTTTTTTCAATTTTCACAATATTTCACGTCAACAAAAACACGTGAAAAAAACACGTGAAAAAAGCACGTGAAAAAAATGCTTGAAAAAACACGCGAATTTTACATGTAAAAAACACGTGTAAAAAACACGTGTATTTTGCACGTGTTTTTTTTCAATAGGGTATTTTATTTCAGCATCAGCACTTTTTTTCTCTGAATTTCGTTGTGCGTACTCCGACATTGCGCGTATAATCTTTTTGCAATTGGAAACTTCGTTTCCTTCGTGGTTGCTGTCCTCACTGGCATAAAAATCATTATCTTTTTTTATAACCTCGCATGAAAAAATTTCTACCTCTGGAGTCGGAATTTCAATATTTTTATGATTCGTATTTATACATACTGCATACGCTCTACCATTTTTATTTTCTGTAATAAAATTTCCAAATAATATTCCAGGTCCTAAATTTTGAAGTGGCACCCAGCCTACTTCTACATCATTATTATTAACTTTTACAGCAATAACGCGTCTCATTCTTGCGGGAATTTTCACTGTTTCCACCCGCTCAAAGGGAATCGATAATTATACAAAATCAATGCACTTATGTACAGCATTTATATGTTCGTTGTGCTCACTAATGGTTTCCCATTCTAATAGCCCATCTTTTTTTACAGGAAAGCTATCTGGGACAATATGGACCTCACACTGTAGTCCTTGAAAAGTCATATCTGCTCTTCCTAACGTATACATTTCCCCTGGTACGACGCCTGTAATCTGTAAAATATGCTGCTTATCTGTAGTTGTATTTTCATTTATACATTTGGCCTTTATTGCGGAAATATCTGCTCCCGAATCAACATAAAATCTTGCACTATTTTCTTTTAAATTCCGACATTCCAGTTTAACAATAGGCGGGTTACGCTCTGCGCACGCGAGTTTCATGTTTATTGTGCGCTTAATTTTTACATGCTTATTATTACTAATTAATATATTTTGGTCATTGCTAATTAATTCCTGCCCAGTGCCTGAGGATTGCGGCGGACATCCTGCGAATTTAAAGGCTCGCTCATTCTATTACTTTGATTATTTCCCTTTCCATTTCCGTTTGAGTCCCGTTCTCTATCCGGGTCACGCGTTTGATTCTCGTTTCTGTCATACTGTCATCTCTCACGACTGTTATCTTTACTGCGATTTCCATTAAAACCCATATCATTTCTATTATCATTACGTGTATTATTATTATAACTTGGCGGTCCTTGAACATTATAATTATATTCATTATTACGTTAGTCATAGTTTCTGTTTCTACTGAACCCACTATTGAATCTACTATAATTATTTCTGTAATTATTATTAGCATTTCCATTACTATAATTATTTTTGGCATTATTTCTGCCATAATTATTATTATCAAAATTTCTATTGTAATTATTATTACTGAAATTATTTCTGTTATAATTATTTTGCGGACTGCATGTATAATTTTTGCTATCGTTTAATTTATTTCTTTTACCGTTATTAACATTTTATGAATTATTTTTATTTTGTGCATGAATAATACCATTTTCGGCATCATTTCTTAGTATTTGACAATCTGCCGTCGCGTGCCCCATCTTATCGCAATAAACGCATCGTATTTTATCATATTTTTTCTTAATGCATGCGCCTTCTTTATGGCCTTCTGAGTCACAATAGCTACATTTAACTGCACTTGTACCTGTTTCTATTTTTACAGGTGTAGCTTGCATTGCTTTTATTTGTGCTTCATACACTTTATTTGTATTTAATAACTGATGTTGATTTTGCGTCATTTGCATCATGTTATTAATATTTGGTTGAGACCATAATGATAACGATAGCGTATTTTGTGCTACCGAATTCACGAATTGTAGGCTGTTTATAAATGAGTTTTGCATCTGTGCAAAAAGTCGCGTCTTTTGTTTATTATCAAAATCAGCTGCAAGTTGTATAGCTTTCCTTAACGTTTGAGGTTTCTCGCAACGCACTTGCATATCTAAGGGCGATATTAATCCGAATAAATAATACTGTAAGGCGTCCTTTTCTATTTATTGCTTTCTTGCTAATCGGTCTTGTGCGTTTAATACCGGCAATGTATCGTAAATTGTTAATAATCGATTAAATAAAGCTTGTGCACGCGCGTCAAAATCTGTTGCTGACTCGCCTTGCTGCTGTGTTATCACTTTTAATTGTGTAGATAACTTTTCTAATATTATTACGTTTTTATACTGTGCCTTTGAGTCTGCTATAAGAGCTTTTATCGACTCGTATTGCATCAAGCGCGCCGTGAAAATATCCACTGCTTTTCCAATGAGTTTTGTAGCTAACTCGTACATAATGATAATTTGACAGCCTGGCCCAAAATTATTTACTATGCTTCGCAGTACTGAACAGAATAAAGGTAATTTATCTCTGCTGCCATCAGTCGGAAATTGTCTGATCACTTGATGTAACGATAAATAAGGCGTATTTTGCAAATTTATGTGCTGCATTCCCGGCGCTGAATTTATTTGTTGCGTGTTTATTGTGTAATTAGGATTCATTGGTGTGTTATAATTAAAATTTGAATTAGTTTGCGCTGGTACGTTATTCCACGTTTGCGGGCTATTTTGTAAAAAATTTGTATTTGTTAGAGAAGTGCCATTTGATGCAACAAGGTCGCGTTTGGCAAGCTATAAGGTTTTGTAGGGGTGTAAGGGTGGTAAATTAAATCCCTGCGTCGCGGCTCTCTCGTATTTTTCTTTTATTTCTTTCATTTCTTTCTCCGACAACCCCACCGCTAAATTTTCGTTTGCTCTTGGAGCGTATATCGGTATATATATCGTGTTCTGCGACAACGTTGGATATAACATTTTCTCGTTTCCGAGACCGACTAGGTCTTCCTCTCTACGTGAGCCCTTAATAGGGCACAAGGAACGTCCTCTACGCCTCATTGACGAATTTTTATTACGTTTTTCGTCTTTTTTTAAAACAGATTATATAGAGATATGCTCGACAATTATTTTTTTTTTAACGAAATTTCATAATTTAACTTTTTCTTAAAATTTTTATTTTTACTCTTTAAATGACGCATGAGAAGGCGAAGCGTTTACGTTTTCTTATGCGCGCTGATAATTAATTAGCCTTGCAGTAAAAAATGTTAGCGTTAAAAATCAATTATCAATTAAATATAATCCAAACATTATTCTTTAACTTTCTCTATTTAACTTCTTTTCTTTACTGCAAAATTTATTGTTTAATTACGCAATCAAGCGAATATATTTATAATAATTTCTAATAATATGTTTTTGAAATTAATTAGACTTTTTTGAAAAGAATTTAATAAATAACCAGGTTAATGAATTTTATTATTCTCACGCATTCACTTGTTTGAATTTTATTTTTTTTAGGATTTTATATTTTTCAAGGATTTATTTAAACTTCCAATATTTAAATATTATAATTTTTTTTTTATTTAAGAACGGCCCTTTACTCTGTTACGCTCGCACTCGTTTTTCTTTTTTTTTTTTCACTTCCTAACGCACACTATATTCGCGCACTAATCACTTTTATTAATAAAATGAGAAAAAAATTCTAATTTTTATTTTGTTTTCTACGCTTCTATTAGCTTGACTCTGTACTACCCCATGGGACAATATAATACGATTTATATAATTGTTTACTCACTTGTTGCAGCAGAGAGTGATCAGCGTGATAAGGAGCACTCTCATTTCTTCGGTAATAATTTTCGGACGTCCTTTCTTCTTTCTTCTCGTTCAGATCTTCTGCGCTGCTAACTCGTGACGCAATTTTTCAAAAATATTTAATAATAAAAAAAATTTGCTAAAAAAAATGTATTTAATTAAGATATTTAGTTAATCAAATCATCTCTCTTTATCTCAAAAAAAATTCTCTGCTTCATCCGACGCACTTCTTTTTATTAAGTTTATTTCTTAAAAAAATTAAAATATTTTTGCTAAAATCCTCGTTGCGTATCCCACACCGCTGCCACCAAAAAAATGTTACGTGGGATTTGATGATACGCACTCCTATGGGGAGTGTGAGGATGCAAATAAATTAAAGAAAGTCGATATAAAGTTTACTTAACGTTTATTAATGAAGACAATATATACATATAAGAGAGAGACTACTTATAAGTCTATTCTAGCGCGTCCGGCGATGGTCTCACGCTCGTCGTCTAAAACGACGATGTAAATTGCCCGCAACGAAGTGCCGAATCAGCACTTCGCGCACCGTGCGACTTTTAGCTTGGAAGCTCGGAGTCGCGATTCCCCGTACTCCCAATTTTATACTATTCTCTTATTATATACTCTATATAAAAACTATACTACGTACGTATATAATGTACGTTGCAATTGAAACATTTTTTTGAGGTCATCAATTTTTTATTTTTTAATGTATCTGACTGCGTGTGTGACGTCTGCGATAAGATAGAAAAAATAAATAAATGATTTCAAATTTAAAGTTAGTTTTAATAATAACAGAATTTACGATGACAAAGAGTTTTAAAAATTATTTGAATTCGAACTTAAACCTTTTACGTTAATTTTAATAACAAAGAATGTGTAATTACAAAGTATACTTAACTTTTAGACGACCAGCATAAAAATAGCTTGCAGTACTCACACGTCTTTTTCTTTTATAGGGATCGAAAACTCATCCCTACTATTACGGTCCATATTAAAGTATCAAGTATTTTCTATGTTTACACTGAGAAAAAAATTTAGTTGGATTAAGTAAGGCTTAATTGAATCAATAAAATCCCTTAGGTGCGGGCGGCACATAAAATATTTTGTTACATTAATACAAATATTTTAATTGAGTCAAATAAATATTTCATTTTTTTAAAATAAATATTTGATTCTACTAAACATCACAAATATTGGAATCAAATAATATTTTGTATTTTCAAATAAATATTTGACTTACTAAATGTCGCGAAGATTGATGCAATAAAATTGATTCATTGTTTTTATAAAAAATTTTATCAATTAAAATGCCCATTTATTTTTCTAATTGATTATTTCATTACATTAATATACATATTGGAATTAAATCAAATAATATTTTGTATTTTCAATTAAATATTTGACTTATTTAAGAGGACGCTGGATCTCTCTATCCTTTTCTAATTAAAAAATGTAAATTTTTGGGAAAACTAGTTATTATTGATAGAAATTAAGGGTTGTCCGCAACTTCTATAGCGAAAAACAATATTTTGTCTGATGAGAGCAAATTAATTTTGTTGCTTTTTTTTCAAGTAAAGTTTGACATACTTAAATAACGTATTCTCTAGCCTAATTTAGGATTTTGTAAGTATGTCAAACTTTACTTGAAAAAAAGCAACAAAATTAATTTGCTCTTATCAGACAAAATATTGTTTTTCATTATAGAAGTTGCGGACAACCCTTAATTTCTATCAATAATAACTAGTTTTCCCAAAAATTTACATTTTTCAATTAGAAAAGGATAGAGAGATACAGCGTCCCCTTAATGTCGCGAAGATTGATTCAATAAAATTAATTCATTATTTTAATAAAAAAAATTATCAATTAAAATGTCCATTTGTTTTTCTAATTAATTATTTCATCATATTAATGTTATATTGAAATTAAATTAGTTCAATATTTTATATTTTCAAATAAAAGTTTAATTTATTGAATATTTTAAATTTAATAAAATTTTAAGATTTAATAAAATTAATTCATTGTCTTAACAAAAAATTGATTAACTATTCGGTTTCACAAATAAAATATTTCTTCAAAGTAAAGAAATATTTAATTAATTCGATTTATAGATATTTTAATCGAACAAATACTGTCTTTAATCAACAGTATTTGCTTTCAGTGATTTATATTTATTTATTAACATCAATGAATTGATGAGTCATTAAAGGACAGGTGAATATGATTCCATTTATTTATATGGTAAAGAATAACAATTATTAACATACTAACATTAGTATATGCTTTATACAGTGATCGCACACGCAGTAAATCTAACATAAATTTCGCTCGCATTACAATTTACGTCTTATATATCTTGGATTTTTAACTTCCTTATATATCAACTTAGAAGCCCTCTTACCGCTTGCGAGATCGAAAATGAACGACGCCACCAAGCGGTAGTATCATCAAACCATCGAACTAAATGATTTTGTTAAAACAATAAATGTTTCTTTTAGTTCAAATATGTCTTATTTGAATGAAATAAATTATGTAGTTGAATCAAATAGTGGATTTACTTGATTTTAACAAGTATTTAATCAGATTTCTCTGTAATTTTTATTAACTTTAGTACATATTTTGCTAAGTTATTCACTTAGCAAGACACGTATTTAAAACATGAGTTTGTATGAGTATAAAGGATGATAACTTATACAAAAAAATATTTTTCAATAATATTAAATATTAATTTTAACATTATATTTCATTTGATTTAGTTAATATGATATTAAATAATAACTGCTTGTTTCAATAAATATTTCATTAAGATAATCAAATAATTATTTAATCGATCTGATGAAGAAATTAATTAATACAACAAAATATTTAATTGGGACATAAATAATAAAATATTTAATTGTTAAAAATAATAATTAATTCAATTAATCACTGATTTCATAGACGCAATATAATTAAATAATAAAAGTAATAAAATAATTTTATAGAACAAAATAAATCAAATATTTGAATCAATTGAAAATTTAATTAATTTAATGCATCCAATTAATTATAATATAGCAATAAAATTATTTGAGTAAAAGACAATAAGATATTTCATAGAATAAATCATATATTTCATGAAAAGAAAAAACGCATTCATCAAAGCAACTAAATATTGAATTAAAATGATTAGGTATTTCATTGGCCAGTGAAATAATTTAATATAAGTCATACAATATTTATTTAAAACAATGAAATATCTTTTCGTTACTATTCAAAATCTATTGAAAGAATAAAACAATAATTTTGACATTATTAAATATTTCATTAATATAATTAAATATATTATTGAACAGTAAAGTAATTTAAAAGAGGTGATATAATAATTAATTAAATCAATGTAATATATTCTTCTTTTAATCAAAATTTGATAAAAATACGTTAGAATTAGTAAACATTTTATTAAGATAATTAAATATATTATTAAACATCAAAGTAATTTAGTAGAAGTATTATAATATTTAATTGAATTAGTGAAATATATTCTTATGTCAATCAAAATTTGATAGAATTAATAAAATAAATATATTTGGTTTAATAAATATTTCATTGAGATAATCAAATATATTATTGAACATCAAAGTAATTTTATGGAAGTGTTAATATAATATTTAATTGAATCAATGAAATATATTCTTGTTTCAATAACAACTTAATAGAAATAATAGAATAAATATATTTGGTTTAATAAATATTTCATTAAGATAATCAAATATATTATTAAACGTTAAAGTAATTCAATAGAAGTGTTAATACAATATTTAATTAAATCAGTGACATATATTCTTGATTCAATAACAATTTGATAGAAATAATAGAATAAATATATTTGGTTTAATAAATATTTCATTAAGATAATCAAATATATTATTAAACGTTAAAGTAATTCAATAGAAGTGTTAATACAATATTTAATTAAATCAGTGACATATATTCTTGATTCAATAACAATTTGATAGAAATAATAAAATAAATATATTTGGTTCAATAAATATTTCATTAAGATAATCTAATACATTATTGAACATTAAAGTAATTCAATAGAAGTGTTAATACAATATTTAATTAAATCAGTGACATATATTCTTGATTCAATAACAACTTGATAGAAATAATAAAATAAATATTTCTTTAAAAAAAATTTAATATCTGATTTTACGTTGCACCTTTCTTGACTTTGAAAAAATAATTCATTGGTTTTCTTTTTGTGAATTCATTGAAATCGGATTTGTTGATTTTAAAGAATCTATTTCTTTAAATTAATTGTAATTTTTATTGAAATGCTGATCAAATTTTATGTGTTATATACAACAAAATATTTTTTTTATACAATCACATATATTATTAATTAAATGACAATGTTATTAACTTAGTGAAGCGTTTATTTACAATATAAGCTTCTTTAACTTAATCGGATGACCATTAATTCAAGCAAATATTATATTGATGATTGACCAATATTTTTTTATTGTTATAAAAGATTTTGTAAATTTAACAAACGATTTACTAAAATAAATATTTAATTACTGTAACAAAATATATAGATAATTTACAAACATATTCTATTGTTACAAATAAATATTTTATAAAATTTTATCAGCTGCCTTAATGAAATTGATTTGATTAAATCAATCAAATAATTTAACCAAAACAATAAATTTTTCTTTGTTTTAAAAAAATATTTATTTTTTTTTAACTTAGGTATCATTTTTTTTATCCCAATTAAATATTTCAGTGATTTAATAACTTTGCATATTACTTCAATCAAAATTAATTTTTATCAACAAAATATTTAATAACTAAATTTATTTCATTGACTCAACTAAATTTTTTTCTCAGTGTATACTATAGTTTCCTAAGAACATTATTTTATTTACTTTTTTCTTTGACTGTGCTTGATTTGTATAGCTTTATAGCGACTCGAGCTGACGATGTCTGTTAATTCGTGCCGCTCACCTCGACACCCGGAGTCTTATAACCAGGGCTCACCCCGGCGAGGCTGTAACCATTTACCTCAACACTCGGAGTCTTGTAATCAAGACTTACCCCGGCGAGATCCTCATAAATTGCCTCGACACTCGGAGCTCTGAAGACTCACCTCGGCGAGGCTATCATTATTTACCTCGACACTCGGAATCATGTGATCAAGATTCACCCCGACGAGGGCGCTGTTACCAGGCCATGGGCGCACCCATGAACAGAACAGTTCTAATTTCAATTTCTTTTTTGCTCTTTTTTCTTATTTTAATTTTATATTATTTTCTTTAAATTAAATTATTAAATTTTAATCATTCATTCATTTTATTCAATAATTCACTTATTCGCTTATTTTCTTTAATTGTTCATTTATCAATTATCATTAATTTTATTATACATAATAATATAATAATTTTTATAGAAATTATTTAATCAATTTCGTACCGTATGTCATGTTTATCTCTTTACATTTCTTTCTCTCTCAGCTGTGAGCTAACGATATTTTCTCACATATAATCTTAGTGTATATAAACAACGTAAACTCGATATTTCAATACAATGGCACTATTTTCAAGCGCTCTCGTAGCTCGATTTTATTTCAATACGCAATACAACGAATTATAATATTACTTAAATAACTAAATAAAACTAAATCTTTTCGTTAATTAAACTTTACTATGAATTCAAATCAAAACAATACGATCCAATCTATTTTTTATTTAACAAAAGTTTACTGAGAATTTTAGTCATTTAAAAATGAAACGGAATACAAGTATAATCTTAAAAACTATAATATATAATCATATAAACTAAAAATATTAATTCTGTCCGTAACAGCGTGAAAACTAAATCTCCTCAGCTGAAAATTTTTAAGTGTTGGTTAAAATAAAGTCTATTCTGAAAAATTTATTCCTTCATTTTTGACCATTATACATTAATCAAAATATTATTTTAGGGTCATAGATTTTAAAAATTTTTTAATGTATCTGATTGCCTAAAAACTAAGTCTTATAAGCTGAAAATTTTTCAAGTGTTTGTTAAAAATGAAGAATTATAAAAAAAAAGGATTTTGCCATTTATCATTATACATTGATGAAAATATTCTTTCTAGGTCATATGATTTTTTTACTTTTTAATTTTTTCAACAACCTAAAATAAATATCCTGTAAAGATTTTCTCTCCTGAAATATTTTAAGATTTTTTCTCGTGAGTTCGTTGGCCAAACTTAATTTTTGTACCAAAACAAAAAAAATATAAAAATTAAATATGATTCTAACTAATTATAAGTATATACATTAAAAAAAGACATGCTATATTTAAAAAAATGAACGTTCGATCAATAAAAGCTTATTTACTTATTAGCTGATTATTTTGTATTCTATTATACGACTTGCAAATATCATCGAATAATAGTATATTATATTTCAAAACTGTGTTCTATTCCATCTGATTTTCTAAAATATATTTTCTTTTTATACTCTTAACCTGGAAATCATAAAAAAATTATCACAAAGTATTCAGTTCTCATTTTTCAAGTTGTTATTTCTCAACCTTGAAAAACATATTATTTATCTGATAGTAAAAATTTATTACGATTATGATTCATTTATTATGATTCACCTCGTTTTTGTTTTTCTCTTTGAATGGAAAATGAATATCATGTAAAGATATTTTTCAATGACATAATTCATAAAAAATGACGTTATTTTTCCTAAATTTGGAGAAAATGACATCTAAAAAGACCTTTTTTAATATCCGTATCACCGTAGAAATACGTCTTTTGATAACAAAATTCAGGAAGAGAGACGTCATTTGTTCATGAAAAATCTTTAACAAATTTTATTGTTCTAATGAGAAACACCTTTAAGACGTCTTTGAAGACGTCATTTAAAGACATCTTAAATAAACGTCATTCTTTTCAACAGGACGTCGTAGCAGAAAGACGCATTGATTGAATTTTTAAATTCAAGGAATATGACGTCATTTGTTTAAAAACATTAAAAAATTTTGTAAAAATGACGTCTTCAACTATGAATTTTCATTAAAATAGTACGTTTTTAAAATTATTAAATTATACAAAAGACTTCATTTGTTTATAATCTTTCCCAAACATTGAAAAAATGACGTTTTATTTTGTTCCAATCTAAGACACGACCAAAGATGTCTTCAAAGACGTTTTTCAAAGACGTCTAAAAAAGACGTCATTATTTTCAACCGCGTATATTAGAGAATAAATAAATTTGATGACCCCTAGAAGAATATTTCAATCAATGCAAAATAGTTCTACATGCAAAAATAGATTTTTTTAAATTTACTTTTTTCAACCAATACTTAGAAAATTTTCGCCTTGGTGAATTCAGTTTTTTTCCGCTGAAACGGCAGATGAGAAATCAGATGTAAAATCAGATAAGATCTCAGCTGCAATTTTGGCACGGAATCTCAGATGAGAAATCAAGTGAGATCTCATCTGACTTTTTTTCAGTAGGGAGCTTTTTTGCAATTGCTTTTGCTGTTGCAATACTTTATAATTTATGTCCATGTTGTTCATGATATGATATTTCTCAAATGCGATAACATTTATTAGGAATTTTTAGAATGCAACCAATAAGAATGTTTTCACTTTCACATAATTATAATAATACAAATATTAATTACGACGATCCATCATAAATGATAAGAAGAAGTTTTTGTCATAAACCATGTTTCAATAAAATACCATTAAATTCAAATATCGCACCGCGTTCCCGAGAAAGTTTAAATACAAATTAAATGTAACTTTAAAATTTCATCTGAGAATGATTTCTAGGCCCAGTACATAATTTAGACATCATTTTGAAAAAAATTCTCAAAAGTGTTTGGAACAGAGGTATGAAAGTAAAAATATAATAAAATTGAAGAATATCTGCCTCATGTTATAGAGCTATTGAGGTCAAATATTAAAATTAATGTCGAAAAATAATTCTATAGCCGTTTACGTTTAGATACATAGTATTTAAAGAATGTAAATATTTACATCGATGAAATTTGTTAATATATACTTTAAGTACTAAATTGAAACTTGCACAACTAATAAGGAGAGGTCTCCACACCTCTAGAAAACAGATTTCGCTGATACTGCAGGTTATGATTCTTTGATGAAAAGAATGAATCCGTGTTGTTTCTTTTCTTTTAATAAGCTCAGCGACGAAGATGAGGATGTTTTTTCGAAAACATAATAATAAGAAGTGCTTATAAGAACTTTGATAATCAAAAAACTAAAACTCTTACGAAAAAGTGCATGGAAGATAAAAAAGTACAAGTAGAACACTTTATTTTGAACCTTATTGTATAAGAAAAGTTTTTGTGGTTCGGAAGTGATGCTAAATTAAATATTACTACATATTTTCTTAAAATTTTTAGAATGTAACACATGATATAATTTTCACACTATTCAATTAGCATTTTTTTATCACCTCGTACACAGCATGGAATATTTATGGGAGCTTCCTGGAATAATGGCACGGAAGATTTAAAATATTTTAGGAATCTTCTATAGAATATTTCTGTAATATTCGTATGTCCTTGATTCTTCTTATATTGAAATATTCCATGAAATATTGTTGAAAGATTTCAAGAATATTCCATTGGAAGATTTGGGTCATCTCAGATCTTTCATTCAAACATTTCAGGAATCTTGCAGGAATATTTTATAGAATATTCCGTCGGAACATTCATGGAAGATTTTCGGAATATTAAAACGGAAGATTTGAAATATTTCATAAACCTTTTATGGAATATGCATGGAAAATTTAAGGAAACTTTCATGAAATATTTCATAAAATATTTCTGAAAGATTTTAGAAATCCATCGTAAAATATTCCATGGAATATTCGTGGAAGATTCGTAGAATATTGGCACGGAAGATTTGGAATATTTCAGAAATCTTCCATGAAATATTCTTCTAATATTCGTATGTTTTTGATTCTTCTCATATTGGAATATTCTATGAAATATTCTTGAACATCAAGAATATTATAATGGAAGGTTTGGGTAATCTCATATCTTTCATGAAATATTCCTGAAAGATTTCGATAAAAGATTTAGTTTCAGACCTACCACAAAATATTTCTGGAATATTTCATGAAAGGTTTTGAAATGCTGTAAGAAGATAGTATATATATTATACAGCGTGTCCAAAAAGTAACGATACACCTAAAAAATTTCCAAAGTTGATAATTTTTTCAATCAGGTGAAGATCCTTCTTGGAGTAACTTTTTATGAGGTATCCGATAGTGACCTTGGATTTGACCTTGAACCTCATTTTCAAGGTTATTTTGAGGTCAACCTCATTTTTTTAAATGGGAATCCTTACTTTTTATAGCGGAATCGAAAAGAGCGGAAAATTTAACGTCCGGATATGTATTAACATAATAAGTATAATAACACATTATACTCATATATCAATACATACACGCATACATAAACATTGACATTTAGTAATCAAATCGCATTCACATAGTCGCTTCCACTGTACACAATAAAGAGTCGACCCTTTTGCTTATATAGTGAGTAAGGTATCGTTCAACCACTTGGAAATAAAACTCCCATTTAACGAACATCCCCCTATCAGCGTCACTGGATATCTCCCGTAATATTCCGCGCTACCTTCCAACAGAAGCTTCATGGAATCTTTCTAGAATCTTTCATACCCTTACGAAAAAAACACCGAACTTCAGTGTTATTTCGTACACTGAGCGAATTTTTCGTATTAAGAGCAGGCTGGATTCGCTGTCCTTGTCTAATTGGCATTTTTGTTATTTACTCAAGTTTTAATCGGTGTATCTTCAAATTAAAGGTCGAGCGCAATAGATATTATTATTATGAACATATATGCACAAGAAAAAAAATATCTACCGGTTTGTTTTTGAGAAAAGTAAGTAACGCCAAAGTAAAAGTTTATGTTTATAATATTTTCGCGTTACTTACTTTTCTCAAAAACAAACCGATAGATATTTTTTTTCTTGTGCATGGATGTTCATAATAATAATATCTATTGCGCTCGACCTTTAATTTGAAGATACACCGTTTAAAACTCGAGTAAATAACAAACAACTCAATTGTTACTCGGTCGGTATCAGGTTCTACTCCGGCCTACCGTTAATGGAAGTATTATAGTAGTCAAAAATACGGTTCGGTGTACGAAATAACACCAAAGTTAAGTGTTATTTTCTTAAAGGTACAATATACCACTGGAAGATTACTTAAATCTTACTATGAAATATTTCATGGAATATTACTGGAAGATTTATGTAATATTCCGCTGTACGATTTTGAAGTTTTTCGGGTTCTTTCAGCAAAATTTTTATAAAATCTTCCTAAAATCTTTTATCAAATATTGCACCGAAAAATTACCTAAATTTTCCTGTAAAATATTTCGTGTAATATTCCTGGAAGATTTATGTAATATTCTGCTTTGCGATTTTGAAGTTTTTCGGAATCTTTCAGCGAAATGTTTATGGAAGCTCCCTGGAATCTTCCATGAAATATTCCACTAGAATATTTGATAAGCATTACATGTAATATTTCATGAAATATTCCATAAATCTTTCGTAAATATTCCATGGTATATTTCAAATAAGTCTTTGAACATTCATTTGAAATATTCCATTGATATTCCTGGAAGCTTTCTAGTTTTTTGGTTAATCAAGGTTTTATAAGCGCTTCTTTTTACTATGTTCTCGAAAAATGGCTTTATCTTAGCCTCTGGGTTCATTAAACGAAAATAAAGAACCCGAGTTCATTTTTTTTTTATCAAAGAATCATAACCTGTAGTATCAGCCAATTCTATTTCCTAGAGGTAAGAAACTCTCCTGGTTATTCAAACCAGTTCCAAATTACGATTGAATTGCTCAAAATCTGACGTAATATGAGCTCCAACAAATTAAAGAATATATTAGAAGATAGTATCGATGTAAATTCTTACATTATATGGATACTATGTATCCATACCTAAGTAGCTATAGAATCATTTTTCGACAATATTTTAAATATTTGAGCCAATTAAAATAAGGCCAATATTCTTCAATTTTGTTATATTTCTACTATTATACCAACGTTCCGATCACTTTCGAGCACTTTTTTTATAAATAAAATGAAATTGTTTGGCTTTGAATTATTTTTTTAATTCTTATCTATTTTTCTTTAAATCGGCCATGTAAACCGATTTTAAAAATAATGCTTAAATATTTGTAATGGGCCTGGAAATCATTCTCAAAAGGACTTTGGAAAAGACATTAAATTTATATTTCAATTTACTCCGAAGCACCGTGATCGCCAATATAGAACTTCTTAAAAGAAACTGACAAATGCATTTATCAGCATAACAAAAAAATATCATGGAAATGTATCGTGAGAAATAGACGATAAAGGAACTTTATATGTAACTGGATTTAATATGGAAATGGTAACAGGACCATCGAATAAATATATAGAAAATTCAGAAAAAGACATGATTATGAAAATGCAGAAAAAAAGTAATGATAAATTAGAACTAAGGCGTGTTCATGATGTTTACGTAAAAGCAAATTATATAAAAATAAAAGAAGATCAACCATATAAATATGAAAAAATATTAAATAGTAATAAGATAATAAAAATGAAATTGAAAACTAGCTCGCCACAGCGGCCCAAAGGGCCGCTGTAGCTCGCACCTCGGACTTTTCAGAGCTTCGCTTCGCTCAGCTCTGAAATGCCCTCGGGCCTTGCATCGCTTCGCAATGCAAGGCATGCAAAAAGCTCCGCTTCTTGCATATAAGGCACGACCGAAAACGCTCGCGCTTCGCACTCGCTATTTGATATTCAAAGAATATTAGAGCAAATCATTTACAACCGCAAAAGCATTAAAAGTTAATCTTATTTCTTTTTTTCATTGAATTTTTTACCGCATCTTTCAACAGAAGGTTTGAATTTATTGTATTTATTTAAAAAATCAAATTTATAATTATTTAATATTTTCTTGTGAATTAAGTTGATTGATTTCGAAAAAATTTATGTTATGTGAAAAAGACATATTTTTATTAATGTATATTTTTTAAAATTTTGGATAGGATAATCTATCAAAAGTTATAAGAAAAAAAAAATTATTTTATAGTTTAGTAGCTTAAAAGTAAAGTTTTGTATAAAGTGTTTATTTGATCTGAATCATTTCGATAGGGGATAATTTAAAACAATAATACAAATAAATGTTGGCAGTTTAAAAAAAAATAGTTCGAGCTGTTTTAAAACAGTTATCCCTTCAGAGGTAAAATAAATGATTTTTTGGAAATAACTTGAAAAAAGCGAATTTTCAAAAAAAGTATATGGAATAAAATTTATAGAAAAAAATAAGATACATCTTTTTAATATTATACATATTTTTTTTTAAATAATATTTATCAATTTATCATTAAAAAGCCTTTAATTTCAACAATTTTCATGAATAATTTGAAAAATATTATTTTTAGAGAAAAATGTATAATATAAAAAAGATGTATCTTTTTATATTCTATAACTTTTATTTTATATACTTTTAAAAAAAAATCGTATTTTTCAAGTTATTACCAAAAATCCATTTTTTTGACCATTTAAAAGGCGCTTATTTAAAAACGCTTCCAACGATTTTTTCCACAATAGGAACGTTTACTTGTGTTATTATTTGAAACAATTTCCCGTTTGAATCATTCAGATCGGATAAAAACTCGTCGAGAAAATTCATAAACTTGATTTCTCACACACATACATCCATACATACATTTTAAGTAAGCCTCGTAATAGTCTTATTTTGCTATAAAAATAAGTTTTTTATCATAAAATAACATATTTTGAAGGGTTACATTTTTCGCGATGTCGAAAATATAAGGCACTTCCGTATAGCGGTCGTGCCTAAAAAATACTGATAAATTAGAATAAATACGTCTAAATGAGGCTTTACGTAAGAAAGAAGCTTATATGAAAATGAAAAAAGAACAACCAAATAAATATAAAGAGAAATTACAAAATACTAAGATAAGAAAAATGGAACTCAAGAAAAAAGAGTACTGATGAATTGGAACAAATACGTGCAAATGAGGCTTTACGAAAAAAAATGCTGCCAAGTGCTTTGGCGCAATGCTTCCTCATAGAGCTTATTGAGTCAGAGTAATTTGATTAAATTCTTTTAACTGTGATTTCAATGTAAACAACATAATTTCCATTCAAGAAAAATTACTGAGTGTGAGAGAGTGATTAGGAAATAGGAAGAGAAAGTCAGGGGATGGATAAAAATAGCGTGAAAATGAGGATCAATCTAAGATAGAAAGACAGAGAGGAAGTGAGAACGTAAGAAAAGAGTTAGCGTAAGCGTTACATCAGAAATCAAAAGAAATGATCAAAGAGCTACGCTAAGAAAATTTATTTTTTTAAAGTTTGTTTTATAAAGACAGCAGCAAATAACTCGTATACACATTTGAGAGCAAATCTATCGAGTAGTTTATGTAGAATAGATAAAAAATGAAAAAAATAAAAATTTTTTCAAAATTTATAAAAGTTAAAAAAAATTAAAACTATGCCGAGAAAATCGGTTTTTGAAAGTCATACTTCTTTTGACAGATGCAAATAATTATCATGCAAATTTCAAAGTTAATTCATCAAGTGATTTACATAAAATAAAAGAAAAAAATTGAGAATCGAAAATTTTTTTTAAATTCTCAAAATAGCTCTATAAAAAAAACTACATGATGAAAACCAATTTTCAATAGCTTCCCGCCTATTTATACAAAATAATAGATAGTATGCAAAATTCGAAGCAAATCCATTGAGTAATTCATACCATCGCCAAATAAATACCATTTTCTTTTCAAAATTTTCAAAGTGTTCTCAAATTAAAACTACAGTAAGAAAATCAATTTTTGAAAATTTCCCTTCTTTCGGCGAATAATTTTCTCGCAAATTTTAAAACCAATCTATCGAGTACTTTACGTAAAATAAAAAAATAAAATCGAAATTTTTAAAAAAATCTTTAAAATTCTCTAAAATTGTAACCACACTACGAAAATTAGTTTTCGAAAGCTTATTTTCTTCAGACAATAACGAATTGATTGTATAAAAATTTTGGAGAAAATTTATAGTATGGTTTACGCAAAATAGAAGATAAATGAAAAATAACAATTTTCTTGAAAATTTTCAAAATTCTTTAAAATTAAAACTGCGCTGAGAAAAATTAGTTCTCCACAGCTTTTTTTTTAGACAGTAGCGAATAACTTGCTTACAAATTTTGGAGTCAATCTATCAAATGGTTTTTGTAAAATAGAAAAAAAATGAAAAATAAAAAAAATTTTTTTAATTATATATAAAAAACTCAAAAAAAATACACCAAGAAAACCAATTTTCAATAAATTCCTGCCGAGTTAGACAAAAAAATAAATTGTATGCAAAATTTGAAGAAAATCCATCGAGTAGTTTTCGAGATCTAATTGGCATACTAAATTCACACACACACACGCGCGCGCGCGCGTGCTCACGCACACGCACACGCACACGCCCAATGCTATTTCTATGAGAAAGCAAAAGGCTTATATAAAAATGAAAAAAAAAACAACCAAATACATATAAAAAAGTAAGAAACCTGGTAGAAAATTAACCATTTTTTGGTCATAATTGTTGAGCTAAGCATATTAAAATGACACATATCTAGAAATTCTGGAAATACTTCAAACAGAATTTCTAGATAGGTGTCATTTTAACATTCTTAGCTCAACAATTATGACCAAAAAATGTTTAATTTTCTACCAGGGAAAATACTAAGATAACGAAATTAAAATTCGAGAAAGAAAAGAGTACTGATGAATTGAAACAAATGCGTGCAAAAGACGCTTTACGTAAGAAAGAAGCTCATATTGAATTTAAAAAAGAACAATTAAATAAATATAAAGAAAAATTAGAGAATACTAACAAGGAGAGGTCTCTTCCTTAATTAGAGAATACTAACTAAAATTAGAGAATACTAACAAGGAGAGGGATCAGATCCATCTCCGGGAAACGGATTCGGCTGAAACTGCAGGGCATGATTCTTAAATGAAAAAAAATCAACCCGTGTTTCTTCTTTTCGTTAAATAGGCCCTATAGACAAAGATATAGACATTGTTTCGAAAATATAGTAAAAAGGAGCTTTTATAAGAACTTGAATATCCAAATCACTAAGACTTTTACAAAAAAATACATAGAAAACGAAATGAAGTGCAAATTGAATGCTCTAATTTAGGCTCTGTTGCATTATACTTTATTAAAAATTACTAAATATTTGTTAATTTTTAAAGCATATAAAAAATCATCAATTTTTCACGCTATTTTATCAGCATATTTTAATTAACTGTAACTTTTGAACCACTAAAGCTTTTTTAATGCAACAAAGTTTAAATCAAAGTGTTTAATTTGCACTTTATTTCATCTTTTATGTATTTTTTTGTTAGAGTTTTAGTTGTTTGGATATTCAAGTTCTTATAAAGGCTCTTTTTTACTATATTTTCGAAAAAATGTCTATATTTTTGTCTAGGAGACCTATTCGACAAAAACAAAAAACACCGTTTCATTTTTTTTCATCAAAAAATCATATCCTGCAGTTTCAGCCGAATCCGTTTCCCAGAGGTGGAAACTTCTCCTTGTAAGATAGCGAAAATGAAATTTAAGGAAAAAATGAGTAATGATAAATTTGAACAAAAACATGCGAATGAGGTTTTACGTAAAATAGAAGCTTATATAATAATTAAAGAAAAACAACCAAATAAATATAAAAAAAAAATTAAAAAAAATTCTAGGATGACGAAAATAAAATTAAAAAAAAAAGTACTGATAAATTGAACGAGTAAGAAAGGGTGAGGGAGGAAGAGAGACAGCAAGAGAGGGTAAGAGAGGCATAGACATAGACATTCCTTATTTGGCCTTGGGGTATATATCCAGTCTGGTACTATTAGGTAAAATACAACGTATAGAATTATTTATTAAATTATTTATAAATATCGCGCCAAAAAAATATGAGGCCTAAAGAAAATAGGATTCACAAGGAGAGTATTTGACCTCCCGGAAACGGATTTGAAACTGCAGGATATGATTTTTCGATTAAAAAAATGATCCCGTGTTTTTTCTTTTGTGCTAATAGGCCCTATAGACGGAGATATGAACATTTCTTAAAAAATATAGTGAAAAGAAGTCTTTATAAGAACTTAAATAACTATATAACTAAAACTCTTACAGAAAATTGTATGGAAAATAAAAGAGAGTACAGGTTAAAAAATTTAGTTTAATCTCTGTTACATTAAAAAATCTTATATTGTTCAAAAGTTACAGGCTATTAAAAAATGCTAATGAAATAGGGTGAAAATTTGATCGTATGTTACATGCTAAAAATATTAATAAATATGTAGTAATTTTCAATTAGGCACAACTTTTGAACTACTAAAGCTTTTATGATGCAATGAAGCTGGAATTAAAGCTCTTAACTTTTACTTTTTTCTATTTTCCGCACGTTTTTCTGTGAAAACATTAGTTATTTAGCTATTCAAATTCTTATTAACGCTTCTTTTCTCTATATTTTTAAAGAAAAGTCTATATTTCCGTCTATAGGGCTTATTAGCACAAAAGAAAAAACACGGGTTCAGTTTTTTTCATCAAAGAATCATATCCTACAGTTAGTCAAGTCATTGAAGCATTTCAGCTTAAAATTTTGTCGGTTAGGATGGATTAACATAAAAATTTGTCAGTAGGTAAAGAATAGTCCAAAAAACAAAAGTTATATAATGCCGATGTGCGCTTTTGCCCAGGGGGTGGGAGCGGCCCTTTCTCGGGGGCAGTGAAAAAAAAAAAAACCATATGATTCGATGTAAAAATCAATTTAAAGCAAAAAGTTTTCGATGAGTTTTTTTGTTAAATGAATACTTTTCAAGTTATAGGTGATTGAAAACATAGATTTTTAGTGTAAAAAAGCATGTTTTCTGACGATTTTTCATGAAATAACTTGAAAAGTTTTAATTTTATCAAAAAACTCATAAGAAACAAAAATAAAGCTTGTAAAAAACAAAACGATTCCATATTTAATCATTATTTTATATACAATACATAACAAATTATAAATTAATGAATATTAATACTGTTACGCTTGAAACTTTAAGAGCAATATTCAACGTTAAATAACAGAAAAATTTTAAATCAATTTTGTTTCAAGTCAATAGTATAAAAATTAAAGGAGTTACAAGGAAAATAAAATTATTTTATATAGTTTGACAATAAAATTTCAATATTAAAACCACTGTCATTAAGACAGGTTTTGAAATATTAAGAAATCCTTTCAGTGTTCATCTCATTTAGGTACCAACTATGTGTTCTAGAAGTTTCAGCAATTTAGGATGCCTATTTTTTAAAAAAATCAAGTTTATAAAAAAAAAAAATTTTTTTATTCTTCAAAAATTCATCCTTTTTTTAAAATATCTCAATAATTAACAGATGTACGTAAAAAGTACTAAAGTTAAAAAATTTAGCTTTTTTTCATGAATATTTTGCTTTTATTTTTATTTTTGTCCGATAAAAATCAACTGAGATATTAGTGTTAGAATTCTGTAATCAGAGCCAAGTACCACCTATTTTTGGCCCTTCAAACTAAAAAATCTCAAGAAATAAAACTTTTTGAAAATTGATATTTACATGACTTAAAGATGATACTATTACCTACAAAATCCATTTTGGAGCAATTGAAAAGCTTAAAAATTAGCGGAGTTATCATAAAAAAACCAATTGTACTTTTTCGGTAAAATTTTTGGAGCGCATCAATTCGTTCATTTTCGAGTATTTTAGATACATACATATAAATATTTTACAGCTTCTTTGAGTCTGCACGGTAGATAGCTTCTATTCTTTTCAGTTCCTATATGTATATTTTGTAAGTGGACACATTTATATATATATATATATATATATATATATATCATACAAGTATAAACTCAGGTAGAAAAAAAGAAATGAGACTATGTAGCTTGCCGATTTGAAACAGCTGCCGTCTGCGATATATACGTCTATACAAATAAGAGTTCTATACCTTTTCTCTTCTTTTTCTTACCTATCTTTATGTGTGCGTGTGTGTGTGTGTGTGTGTGTGGTGTGTATGTATGTTTTTATATTTGAATGTATTGTACATGTAACGTAAATCTATTTTGCCGAGGGTCAGTATCTTTCCAAAATTGAAAGTGTAAACACATTCTGTTTTGATAATATTAATAAAATAGTCAATATTGTAATGTTTCTGATTTTTTAAAAAGTGTTAGTGCATTCAAAATGTAACAGATAATTTTTTGACATTGATTGTTTTTACATTTAAAAAAAGTATATTTGCAAACGCAAATATGGTTGGGAAATAAAAATATTCTTCCGACAAATTGGGGATAGATCCATAAAGATGGTTTTTTACAGCCTACAAGAATGCCAAACCATCCTGCACCAGAACAGCTTCTAAGAATGATTTTTTGCAACTGTAAAACTACTTGCGGTGCTAATTGCAGTTGCAGAAAATTAGGATTATTTTGTAACTCGACATGTGGAACATGCTCCGGTGACAATTGTCTAAACTGTCCTCCGATTACAGATCCAGGAGAAGAAGAAGAAGTCGAAATTGATCATGAATAGAATTTAAAAAAATTTGTTTGAAATTTAAGTGAAATATTTGTATTTTTTTATTTTGTTCTTATATTAATAATAATAATTTTTAAGTTATGATAGTCTTATAATTTTAACCATAAATAGTCGTTTTTCAATGTAAAATACTTAAATATATTCTAAATTCTATAATAAGACATAAAAAATATATTATTAATAGAATAAAAGTTATTAAATTATTAAAAGTACTAAAGACTCGTTTTTTTGGCATTTTATCCTCAAGGGTTGTTTTTAAGGGTTGAAATGTTACAATAAAATAAAAATCATTATAAACTATGAAAAAATGTCTAATTTAATATAAATATGTCATTACAAAATAATTTACATGTTCAAAATTATTTTTTTCTATTTTTCATCATAAGGGGTAGTTTTTAAGGGTTGAAATAATGTAATAAATAAAAAATTATATCATAAACTTAAAACTTTAATATTTTTCCATAATTGTACTATAAAAATATTTTTTAATGTTAAAAACTATATATGCTCTTTTTATTAAGTCAAAGGGGTGGTTTTTAAGGGTTGTAAAAATGCTCAATATCATTAATTATGTTCCACAATATTAAAAAATACTTATTTTAGACATTCCAAGATCATTTTAATTATTTATAAGCGTAAATCGGCATTTTTACTATTTTTCAACTTTAAGGGTAGTTTTTACTCCTTTAAAGCAAAAAGCGCACCTCGCCTATATATAACTTTTGATCTGTAGGGTAATATAAGCTTAATCCTAAAGTTTTATGAAAACCGGTGCTAACCGAAAGAATTTCCAAGTTATAGCCTATTTTTACCTCCAATGACTGGACTAAGTTTCACCCAAATCCGTTTTCTGGAGGTCAAATACTCTCCTTGTCAGAGAAATGTAGGGCCGAAAAATATAAGGGTCAGAAAAATATAGAACCCAAAAAAATAAAAGACCTAAAAAAATTTCAAGCTCAAAAAAATACAGGACCGAAAAAAAAGCCCAAAAAAATATAGGACCCAAAAAATAAGGCCCAGACGAATATAGAGCCTGAGAAAATATGCAAATAAAAAAAAACATTAGGCTTAAATAAATAGAAGGCCCAAAAAATATAAGGCCCCAAGAAAATAGGATTCAGAAAAATGTAGGGTCCGAAAAAATTTAAGGCCCAGAAAAATATAGAGCCCATAAAAATATAAGAATCAAAAAAATATTGGGCCAAAAAAATAAGACCCAGAAAAATGAAGGGCCCGAAAACATATGAAGCCCAAAAAAATATAGACACCAAAAAAATATATAAGAATAAAAAAAGAAGGGCCCCAAAAATGGGCATTGTATAAAAATATAGGGTCCAAAATAATATAAGACTCAAAAAAATACGGCCCAAAAAGATGCTTATGACTAATGTGGACTAATGAAATAAAAAAAAGAAAGTCGAAAAATGTGTTGAAATCAAGTTTCTGTTTTTATTCAATATTTCATATAATATAAGAAAAATATAATATATTCAATGTATTAATTAGATCAAAATCGACTATTTCCGATCTCGATATGGAGGCCCAAAATAGTTTTGATGCACTATGAACCGAGAAAACTTAAAAAAAGAGATGAGCCTTATTCATGCCAACTCGCTAATATTTGCACAGAGCTTGTAAGTTTGAAAAAACTGCTTTATTATTGCCATTTTTTGTTTGATTAATCTTATATTTTCCAAAAAACTTCTTTGAATCATAATAAACAAATGTCTTACTGAAAGTTTATTGAGTCTCGAACTTCCCTCGATAGTTTTTTCCGTTGAACATAATTAAATACATAAAAGGTAATTTACTTGATTGCAAGTAAATTGTTGAATGAAAAATGTTTAAACTTTAATTATATATGAGTTTATCAGTAGCGCTAGACTATTTTACGAATCTATGCAAAAAATGAGCAAGATCCGTTCATATTTGTTCGAGTTACAGCGAGTTAAGTTTAAAAAACATGATGCGAATAGGATTTCAAATTTGCTAGTTTTTATTTTTTATTTCGAAAATTAAAAATGGTAAAAATAAAGTACATACATAAAAAGTTGTCATTTTTTATCCTCTGCACGATGTTATTTTTTTAATTTTATTTCCCTAAATTTAGAAATTTCGGTAATCCTGACGTCAATTTTTCTATAGCGGCAGTTGGTCCGAGCGTTAAGGACGTTATAGAATCGATGCCTTCTATTTATGAATTTAAGAAGATTTTGATAAAATAAAAAAAGCAAAACTCAATTGCTGCAGCTCCGACATCCCGTTAATAGGAAAATGGTAACAAAACAATCACATAAATATAGAAAAATTTCTAAAAAGATATTATTATGAAAATGCAAGAAACAAAAAAGTAATGATAAATTAGAACTAATACATGTTCAAGAAACTTTACGTAAGAAAAAAGCTTATATGAAAATGAAAAAAGTACAACCAAATAAATATAAACAGGAATTAGGAAATACTAAGATAACAAAATGGCGATTCAAGGAAACAATGAGTACTGGTAAATTGGAACAAATACGTGCGAATGCGGTTTTACGCAAGGAAGAAGCTTATATAAAAATTAAAGAAAAACAACTGAAAAAATATGAAGAAAAATTAGAAACCACTAAGATAACAAAATTGAAATTCAAGAAAACAATGAGTACTGATAAATTGGAACAAATATGTGCGAATAAGGCTGTAAGTAAGAAAAAAGCTCTTATAAAAATTGAAGAAATACCACCAGAAAAATATAAACAATAATTAGAAAATACTAATAAGCAGAGTGTTTCACCTTCGGGTCACCGTATTTGCTCAAATTTTGAGAATGTTTTCCGGATGCAGAAATATAAAGAAAGCCAAAATTTTAGAAGCTAACGCTTAATATTTCCCTAGTTACTACCTAGGCCATTGAAGAAAATCACTAAAAAAGTCACTAGATTTTCAAAAGCTTATGGTATCTCAGCATTGTTAGCTCGAAGCTTAAATCTTTTTTTTTAATGAAAGCTGAGCTAAAATCCTTTCGAAATCGTAGTTATAGCATATCGAAATATTAATTTTTCGCAAAGTTATAGCGTCATAAAGATTGACCTCAATTTTAGCTTTTATTATTAATTAATGTTTCAAACAAAAAATTCAGATCCAATCTTTATTACGCTTTAACTTTGGGAAAAAATAGTATTTTGAGATGCTAAAGGTGCTATTTTGAAAGAATTTGAGCTCAGCTTTCATTTAAAAAAAGGTATAAGCTTCTAGCTAACAATGCTGAGATACCATAAGCTTTTGAAAATCTAGTGACTTTTTTAGTGATTTTCTTCAATGGCCTGTAACTAGAGAAATATTGAGCGTTGGTCTCTAAAATTTTGGCTTTCTTCATGTTTCTGCATCCAGAAAACATTTCCAAAATTTAAGCAAAACTGGTGAGCCGAAGGTGAAACACTCTCCTTGTAAGATAACAAAATTGAGATTCGAGGAAAAAATGAGTACTGATAAATTGGGACGAATACGTACGAATGAGGCTTTTGTAAGAAAAAAGGTTATATGAAAATCAAAGAACAACAGTCCAATAAATATAAAGAAAAATTAAAAAATACTAAAATAACAAAAATGAAATCAAAGATAAAAAAGGGTACTGATAAAATAGAACGAATACGTACAAATGAAGCTACACGTAAGAAAAGAACTTACATAAAAATGACAGAAGAACAACCAAATATATCTAAAAAAAATTTTAAATATTAAGATGTGAAAAATAAAATTAATTGAAAATAGAGATACTAATAAATTGACAAAATTGCATAAAAAAGAAAAATTATGCAAAAAAGAGACTTATAGAAAAGTTATTAGTGAACAATTTTGGCTAAAAAAAGTTTAGAACTTAATCAAGTAATCGTCGAGTATTACTGTATTCAATTCATTCTTTTTAATAAAAAGAAATGAAATTGACATTCATTAATAAGCTCTTATGTTTCAACTTTTTTAAATAATATAAAATTCATAAAAATACCATTAAACTATTTTTTTATTTTATAATTTTATCAAATTTCTTGAAATTTTTTGAATATTATAACTGTTATTTTTTGTTTTCAATCATTGTTTAAATTGATAAATACTATTTAATCTTTATTATTACTTTTAAAAAAGTATATTTTAGGCGAGTTCAGGTATTGAATATTATTCAATATCTACAAAATAACTTGCCAGGCCCGTAGATTAATAGTTCATCGTGTAGTTGATAATTTTAAAGTTTATATAGTAAAAATAAGTGAAAGAAAACTAAGAATATTGAATTCTCTGCATTACATATAAAAAAAAAATAATTTTTGAGCACAAAATAGATTTTTATTTATTGTAATAGGATGTACTTTTGTTCTTTATCTTTGAATGTATGTGTATTTGAATTCATATTTTAAACTGTTATTTAACACACGTGAATTAGCTAGCAATTAAATTATAAACCAGTACACATTAACATTGAGTATTTTACCAACAAAATATTAATCTACGGGCCTGGCAAGTTATTTTGTAGATATTGAGTAAAATTTAATGTTTTAAGGCTCTTGAAAATAAAATGATAGTGCAATGAAATAGAGAATGCATAATTTTAAAAACGCATGAATAATTTTGGAGCTGATGGCAGCAAATTCTCAAATATAAGTTGTTAGAAGCTAATGGCCCTTCTGCCAAGTTTTTAGAAATTTTTAATTAAATATGTCTCTCATAAAGAATAAAGTAAAAAATAGATATAAGATCAACTATAGTTCCTCAATGTTCATTTATTAATATTCACTCATAAATGAAATAAAATTTTGATCTGGTATATCTTTATTTTTTTATTTTGATGTGTATTATCATCGCTATCTTCATCTCAGTAATCACTTTTTTCAGAAATTATTTGGAAAAATTTTTCCAAACATTCATCTATCAAAAAGAATATAAATTGAGCATTTGATGAATTCTATATAATTAAAAAAATGAATTGAATACAGAAGTACTCGACGATTGCTTGATTGATTTCGAAACTTTCTTTAGCCAAAACTGTAAATATTTTATGAATTTCATATTATTCATATTATGAACTTCATATTGAAAGAATGAATTAAATACGGAAGTACTCGACGATTGCTTGATTGATTTCAAAACTTTCTTAAGCAAAAACTAAAGATTAATCAAATAAAAAGTATAAACTTGATGATGATATTTCAGTACTTTCGAAAACTCAAGGAAAAAAATATTATGTATTGCGTAAAATCAAATATTTAGAAAAAATGTTCTAAAGAATACTATGCTATTCAATACCTGAATTCGCCTATAATATACTTTTTTAAAAGTATTAATAAAGATTAAATAGTATTTATCAATTTGAACAATGATTAAAAACAAAAAATAACAGTTATAATATTCAAAAAATTTCAAAAAATTTGATAAAATTATAAAATAAAAAAATAGTTTAATGGTATTTTTATGAATTTTATATTATTTAAAAAAGTTGAAATATTTTAAACAATGAAATCGCAACGATTAAACGAAATAAATTTAATATAAATTTAACATCATTAAAACATTTAGATATCTTGATAAGAGACATTAACCCTTATGCTAAAGCCTATAAAATGATGCATAAAGTAGAAGAAGAAGAACTACAACGATGTGCGAAAATCAATTGTCCTCCAAGCACCGTTACAATGTCTATTGTCCGCAATAACAATTTGGATAAAAATAGATATAATGTACCTACCTGTAATGAAGTCGCGATAGTATATGTTGGAAAAGATGATCTTCCTCCTATCGAACGTGATATTGTCATTTACTCTCAGTATGAAAAACCAATTAGTGTACCAACAATTAGCAAACATACAGATCCTATGACATATCCGCTAATTTATCCTGAATGGTGGTTATGGATGGATGCCAAATATGAAAAGTAATATGATGTTGACTTATAATCAATCAACACCTTTCCTTTTGGCGGCTTCTTTGATGTTAGCGCCCTCTATTTCTCGCGGGCTCCATTTAAATTTATATTAAGAATACTCCATAAACTAAGTCTTGATAATTCTGCATTCCACGTATTCCCATACATCAGACTTACACTGTTTGATATTCTTACAATTGCCCATGTATGATATTTATACTACTGCTATTACTACGATAGCCCATGTATATCTGAGCCTGATGTATGAGCTATAGCTGGCTCCCCTTTTCCGCTGATCCTTTACTCTTGTTACGCGCGACTTGATTTCCTTCCTCTTCTTATGGATGAATTTCCGTCGCAAGTCGGTCACTTATCGACGCCTCCTCTTTACTCTCGAGCACGTGTTTCTAATGTTCCGCGTCGTTTTCCGGTTTCGCTCGTCATCGCGTACCACGAGTGTATTGTGCGTATGTACTTATACACCGGGTGTGTGTGTGAGTATAAGTGTACAGGTGACAGTACCGCGGCGTGCACGTCGTCATCCAGAGCATAAGATGGCGACGCACAAGAGCACTATCACAGGTTATATTAACATGTGTGTTCTCTTCCTTTTATATATTGCGAGCACTAGTGTTATGATGTTATAGCCTTCACCGTAGCTCAACTCCTAGTGCACCATGAAAAACTGATGGTGAGTGTGGTTTTTTCTTTACCACGTGTTCTGATTGAAGGTTAGGTTCCCCTTTCTCTCTGTCTCTTTCTACCGGTTAGTCGTCTGCTCTCAGTAATTCTCATGTTCCTTAAAACAAACAAAAATACAACTGGTTAATTCATTTAATTATGTTAATTAATAATCAGTTTAGTGAGTGCATCTCGGCTCATATTTCTCTCTTATTATCTTAAATAAATCGTTTATTGAGATGCAACAAATGCATCACAAATTTCCCCCACCATGACCAGAACACTTTACAAGTGGGTCGTCCATCTTATTAAAAGACGAAAATAATTTAAGACTATACTCTATTAACTTAGGCTAATTGCCTTTAAAAAAAAAAAAAAAAACAAATTAAAGAAAGAAAAATCACGTTGCCGAATTGCACTAAACCATTAATATCTCATATATTCTATTTATAATAAACCTAACCTCAAAACTACTACTACTTTTGATTATCTCATTCTTATCTCGCTCTACTCATTCTCTCATACACACACAGTTAAATGTTTAAACGGGTGATAAATAAGGATTTAAGGAATAATGAAAAAAATTAAAAAAAAATTTCAAGCAACTCACTAGATGTCTATGAAATCTCTTGACTCGATTTATCGTCTCTCGAACTCCATCTTCTCTCGATGTTTCTCTTCTCTCGAACTCTCTCTTCTCTCGACGTTTTAGCGATCCAATTAATGGCGTCGATCTGGGGAGCGCTCCTGTGAAGAACCAGGGTTGGCCATTTGCAGCAGGGCTTCCTGAAGATCTCAGGAAAGGGTTCGAATCCTCTCAGTCAACCTATCGACCTCACTTAGTCGATTCATCTCTCGATCATCGTCACGAGAGGTGGATCGACGGGCTCGTTCATGATGATCGAGACTTTGCTGGCGAGTGTGGGGTGGATTGCGAGGTCGACGACTCAAACTTCTTGGTCTCCGATCTCGTGCTGTACCTCTCCCATTCCTATCTCTTTCTCTTTCTCTTTGAGGTAAGGCGTCTGTGGTTCCCCTTGATGGTGGTCGGGAACTCTCTCGCCGCCTCGATGGTGACCTCCTTCTCTCTTCTGTCCTACCTTCTCTGTGCCTGCTTCGCATGTATTTCGCTTGCGCTTCACTACAACGCGGACAGCTGGACAAATCCTCGTACCTTCTACCAAAATTGTAGCAGAAGGCATCAACAAACGCACGAGGACAATTAAACCTGGAATGTCCCAGCTGCCAGCAATGGTAGCAAGCATACGGTGGCAGGTCCAGATGAGGCTCAGTAGGGATAGGTTTCAAATCCCCAAAGAGAGCTCCTCTTGTCTTCACTGGAAGCGGTGGATGACTCCTACTCAGGCTTCTGGTTCGATTCTCTCTCTCTCGATGGTGGACTGGTCCTAGTCAAGGTGAATGTGAAGCTCTACTAGGTGACGCACTTTGAGCGGAGTAGTAATCATCCAGTTGGAGTTGACGTCGAGAGTTGCTACTCCGCTCTCGGCTGCATCGAGGTGGGCTAACGCGCGTGCCTAGTGGAGTAAAGATGACGGTCTCTTTCGGTTCGGGCTCATATTGATCTTCTCCTCTATCCCAGGCCAGTGAATCTACGACACGAGCACTCTCCACCGGCAGGTAGCGAGGATCCTGCTGACGTAGTATATGCTTGAACTCCTTCTCAGCTTTCCTGCTCTCTCTCTCTTTTGCAGGCTCTCAATTATTGCTGAAACGGTGTCTAGAGCCACTATTTTAGTCTCCTCTCTCCTTTTATTCTTTTCTTCTTCCTTTTCTTCTTCTCTAGATCTCGACTGAGGATTAGTGATGGTGATAAGGAGAGTTGACTCTTCCTCCTCACCCTTCTCAAGCTCTTTCAAGGTAGCTTGGCCCGTCTTAAGAAGCCACTGGTATTCTGCTTCCCTCATCTCCTTTTCTTTTTCTCTTTTTTCCTGCTCAAGAAACCGCTCATACATAATCCTCTTTCGTTCCTCTTCCTCTGCAGCTAAACACAGCTCATACTCGAGCTGGTCTGCCCTACTATTAGGATTAATCGCAAAATTTTACTTCTTGTAAGGAACTCTGTCTCGACATGCCCTACTACCGACTGGACAACCATTACCATTGGGTTATCTCGAGGCATGAACCAACACCAAGACAACACAGCTCTGGAATTACATTTAAAATAACATGCTGTCAAAAAAGAAAATTTTAAAATAAGGGGGGTTTACTGATCTCGATTTGTTCGCGGGGGTCAAAATCGTTTTAACTTGGATACGTGTACCTTCGGCTTTCTACGACTACCTCTCATCTCTAAAACATATACTGCAGGTGATTTTACCTCGATAATACGAAATGAAACTTCATATTTTAGAGCTAACATAGCAGAGAAACCTTGCGCTCCTTTTGATAACATCTGTGCTCTTCTCAACACTTGATCTCCTACATTAAACCTTACGTCTCTTTTATTCTGGTCATATCTCTTAGCTTGCTTATTTTGAGCTTTATCAATATGTCTAGCTAGCAAATCTCTCAAAACATCTAATCTTTTTAATTTATCGTTCCAGATTTCTGGATCTAAAATCAACTTAGGTCCTCTGGTCTCAATTTCTCTTCGTAAACTCTTCACTGGTGCAGAATTACGACCATAATTCAGAAATGTTGGTGATACTTTTGTTGAAGCTTGTGTAGCTGTATTGACAGCATGTCTGAACTCATGTAGTTGCTTGTCCCAGTCTCGATGATCTGACCCAACAAAAATAGAAATCATGGTTTTCAACGTTCTATTTATTCTCTCGACTGGGTTGGCCTGGGGGTGATATGGTGGATCAGTTACATGCTTTACACCATACTCGTCTAACGTACTCTTTAACCACTTATTATTAAAACTCTTTACCATTATCAGTGAGTTAATTATCAGGAGCTTTCCATCTGAATAATATCAGCTCTTCAAATGCTCTTGAGACTCCTTTACCATCTGCAGTTCTCAATGGTTTTAGCTCTATCCAGCGAGTAAACAAATCTTGGAACACTAATACATATTCATACTGTTTCTTACTCTTGGGAAACTCCATGCAATCAGCTGCCACTACAGCCCATGGTCTCTCGACGATTCTCTTTTCCATTAAACCTTGAGCACCTGTTTGCATCACTTTATATCTCTGACACTGTGAACACTGCTGGATATATGAATTTATGTCATACCACGCTCCTAGCCAATAATATTCTCCAATCACTCAATCATAAGTTTTCTTTATACCAAAATGTCCTGATGAGGCTTCTCTATGGGCATCACTTATCACTCTCTCTCGATACTCTGTTGGTACAACTAATCTCCAACCTTCTTCTCGGAAAGTCACTGGATCTAGCAACTTATCTCTTCTGAAGTAATATAACAAATCATCTTCCAATTTTCAATTTGAAAACTTTTTAGAAAAATGTTTTACTTCCTCTACTCTCGATGGATACCATGGATCTTCAATGGTGATAAAACCAGCCACCTCTTCATTTTCTAACTCGAAACCTCTCGATAAAGCATCTGGAACATGATTAAGAACACCTTTTCTGTGTATAATCTCGAAATCCCATTGCTGTAACTCTAAAACCCAACGAGCAAGCCTACCAGTTGGATCTTTAAGATATCTGAGCCACTTGAGAGCACTATGGGCGGTGTATACTGTGAAGTGATATCCATCTAAATAAGGTCTCAACTTCTTTATTGCCCATAATAATGCAAGGCCCTCTTTCTCTGTCACGGTATAATTTTTCTCTGCTTTACTCAAGACTCGACTGATATATACTATAGGGTGATCTCTGTCTTCACTTTCTTGGGTTAGCACAGCTCCTATGGCATAATCGCTAGCATCACAATGTACCGAAAATGGCTTACTAAAATCTGGTCTTGCTAACACTGGTGCTTGGGTAAGTGCCCTTTTTAGGTTCTTGAAAGCTTGTTCTTGGTCCTCACCCCAGGCCCAGGTTTGACCTACTACTTCATAAACCCAGGTTTATGAAGTAGCTTTACAAACGGAAACTTTATCTCTGACTCGTTCTCTATGAATTTCGAATACCAACCCACCATACCCAAGAAATGTCTCAATTGTTTAATAGTTTCAGGAGTAGGATAATTCAGCACTGGTGAAATTCTCTCTGAATCTGGTCTCAACCCATCTCTATCTAGTTTGTATCCCAGGTAAGTTACACTTAAACAACAAAATTCATACTTTTCATTGTTCACAACTAGACCTGCACTCACTAATCTATTTAACACAATCTCGACCCACTTTAAATGTTCTTCGAACGTTTCTGCTGGATAATGATATCATCTAGATATCCAAAGACATGTGGCTCGAATTCTGGACCAAATAAGGCGTCAACAAGCCTTTGGAAGGTCATTGGTGCATTAGTTAGGCCAAATGGGAGACGTTTAAATTGGAATAGTCCCAATCCAGACACTGCAAATGCTATGTATTTACGACTCTTATGGCTCAACATTACCTGGAAATACGCTTGCTCTAGATCTATTTTAGTAATATATCTTGCTTTTCTCAATTTGTCTGAAATAGAGTCTATACTCTGCATTGGATAAGCATCGGGTTTAGTGACTTTATTCACATCTCGAAAATTCACACAAAACCTATACTTTCCATTAGGTTTTCTGACAATCACCGGCTCACTACTCCATTCACTCGCTTATTTCTCGATAATATTCTGCTCTAACATTCTCTTGACCTTCTTTTGTGCCACTTGAAGTTTGTATGGTGACATACGTCTTGGGTGTTGTTTAATCGGCCTAACTCCAGGATCGATCTCTATATGATGCTCTATTAAAGAAGTGATTCCTGGTACTTTTGACGGTGGTGGTAAGATTTTCTTAGCTAGATCTTTTACTGTTTTCTCTTGATCTTCTGTGATCTCAACTATTCCAGTACACTCTCTAAAAATGACTGCTTTAACCTCAGAACGATGATTTGCAAATTTTCTTCATTCTCCATCTGGAACTTACCATAAATCTTGACCTGGTTTTACTTCTAAGTCCCATTTTCGATGAAAATCCATACCAAGAACCATATCGTGTTCCATTTGTCTTGCAACCTTGAGCTTCATGGGTTGTACGACTCCATCAACGTCTAATACGGCCTCTAGTAAACCCAACAGTTTCGATGTGGCTCCTGTTACTGTTTCAATTGATAAGTTGCTAGGTTTTATTCTGTTTTGAAATTTCTCTCCAATCTTTGGCCCAACTAGTGTAATCATTGCACCTGGGTCAAATAGAGCTAGGTATTTCTCTCCTTCTAACTCTACTTGTAAGAAATTTCTATTCTCTGACGTCGATCCTGCAACTATTCTCTGCATATTCTCAGTATTTCTCTTCTCTGTCGTACTTGGTACGACTTTCCCCCTCCTGGACTGTTGAAGGTGAAGCATCGTCTTCAAAAGACCGATAAGGAACCACCTCAGGAACTGGAATACTGCTCCCAGCTGGGTTCGAGAAATTCAACTGCTGCACTAATCCTCTCACAGCTTCTCTTATATGCTCTTCAGATGTTGGATTATTTTCATCATTCTGAGATATCTCGTGATCCTGATTTATACTCTGACAGATTCTCCAGCAGGTTGTCTCTCTCCTACTATATCTAGTGTTGTTTCTCTTGTATCTCTTGATTCTATCTCTGTTTCTCTTTGCTCTAAATTGGTATTCTCAGATTCTTGATTGTCTATATTCTAGTTGATTTCGCTCTCTTGTGTTTTCTCTTTTATATTGTTCACCCGTTCTCGATTATTTAGGAGCATAGAGGGCGATCCTACGTTCCTGTTTGGCCGTTCCCCCAAAACCTACGGATGTAAGCACAGTTCTTGCACGTATGCAGAGTTACACCTCTGGCTCCACACCCTTGGCAGCTAAGATTTGATGGTGCTCTATTGGCATTTTGACTTCCCTCTCGATTATTGGATGTTCTATTTGGACATTCGAATAAAGAATGCCCCATTTGAGAACACGAATAACATGTGCGTTTCGCACATTATGAAGCTCTATGTCCAACAGTATGGCACACATGACATTCACCAAAAAAAACCGATGAATCTACTCTATTAGAAGTCCATTTCTTCTTTGACCTTGATTTATGGTGCGTTTTTCTGCTCTAGACTACCATTAGTTATTAGTTTCTTTGGTCCTGGTCCCATTATTATTAGACCTTATCTCATTATTTTCAGTTATTTGCGTGGACTGAGTATTATCATCTGCATTCAGATCTACAGCTTCAGTCTGGACTTGCTGATTTGATAAAGCAAGCGATTTCTTCTTGTTATTCTTATTTTTTCGAGGTGCTGGCTTTGGTGGTTTCGTATTCACTTTTTGTGAATCATCAGTCTCTTTCTATTCCATATCATCTCTACTCTCGACCCTACTAGTGGCTATTTTTGCACTATTAGTCTCTCGATGATAAGCAGCACGTGGAATCTTTGAATTCTCTTTCGTAGGAGGTGAAACATATTTTTGATCTAACTCTTTTTGTTTCTTCCACCGTTGTCCGTATTTCTCTAAATCATCGAAATCATATATCTTTTTAGTAGCCATATATCGTCAATATTCTGGCAATAGGTTCCGGTATGCGATCTCGAGTTGTCTTCTAATTGATGGAGGATACTTAAAGTGGCCGACAATATACTCAAAATTAGAGAGGTAATTGGCTATCTTTTCTCCTTTTCTTTGAGTTCTGGCTTTTAACTCATCTAAGATATCCTCCTCGTCCATCACTGGAATATATTGTCGTTTAAAGGACTTCTTGAATCCTCCCCAATCTCGAATTCTCCTCTCAGCTGTTTCATACCAGCGACTTGCGTCTTCCAAAAATATGCAGTGTAGTACTTTCAACCAATCTTTATCTGAGTAATCAGTAGTCTTCTTGCACTTCTCTAAACGTTTCAAAAAATCTTCTGTATTCTTTCGACCCGAAAATTTCAGATGCCAAGATTCCAGAATTTTGACTAATTTAAAATTATCTTTGTCTCTCTTTGTTCTTCGAATCTTTTTCTTGGCTCGAATAGGATAGTCAGACTCACTGCCACTTATTGAACTATTGCTACTACTACCACTACTGCTGCTCAGATCTCTTGACTTATTTTTAGGATGATTGTGATGTCTACTGGTATGACTTTTATATCTCTTTTCACTCGATATTTCTTGAATACCACCATGAGTCGATCTTAACCTTGATGATTGATTTGTAGATACTTGACTTCTCTTACTCTTTTCTGAGGATCAAGGATCATCTCTGTCAGATTTCTGACATTTATGACAGCAACTTGTTGGATCTTTATGCACCTCTTCCTTTTCTCTTGATTGGTTGTTTCTTTCTTGGCCGGTTATTTCACCTACTCGCTGTTGGTCTTGACTCCACTCTTCAACTTTTCTACTCAACTTGTTTCTCGACTCAGTTCCACCAGGTTGAGTATTATCATTTTTATTATATTTTCTTCTTGTCACATTTGCATCATATGACAACCTTGTTGGATCACTATATTTATTAATCCAACCCAAGATGGTATAATCACTTATGGATAATGGATTCATTACCTTTCTTCCAGCCAGAGTGGTTTTAGCGAGCAATTCCATTGAAGCATTATTTTCATATGTAGTAGATGTCATCTTGGGTAACAAATAGGTTGAATGCAAATCTGTACCACTTATAGCAAGCGTACTCGTGACTGTTGTAGTCGTTAATGCTATAGTGGTCACCACTGATGCCTGTGACGAGAAAGATGTCGTCGTAAAATTGTTTAACAGAGATAACCTCGTATCCTCTTCACTTGGAATTATAGACCTTCTAGTGTCGTCGCCTTTAGCCCCCTCTGATTCTTCAGAGTTTTGTCCCAAAGCTGATACTATTTGAGGCTCCATCTGCGTATGTATGTCTGAATCACTCATATTAGGAAGCGAAGACTTTAATAGTGAACCACGCTCGTCAACCTCAGGAAACCATGGAACTCGATATACCCCAGCTTTTTGTAACTCTGCTATATATTATCATTTTCGAAGAGTTTTCTCTAATCCTTGAGTGTTAAGATCACACTCGTTCAACTCCTCATTTATTCTTTCAGTAGACCAGTCTCTGATATCCTCGTATGAATTTCTTAAAATCTCAGAACTACTAATCAGTGGGCTCAACTGCTCCGAATAATCTTCCATACGGTCAGTTAATGATAACCTTTTATACTTTACTCTTCTCTCTACTCAAATTTTGACAATCTTGACTTTTCTTAAATATCTATTATATTATTTGCTAGAAAGTTCTTGAAAAGGGAAACAAGAATGAGCAGAAACTAAATAAATTCAGAACAAAATAAACTAATCACCTCTAACATCTTCAAATAGTGGTGTAATTAGCGAAGGTACACGTTCCGCAGGCAAAAAGGATGGCTCGATAAATTCTTTTCTTATAATAATGATGAAAAAAATTATCTCACTAATAACAGGCAATTAAGGCAACTCAAATCTCGAAACTGGGGAGAATCTATTTTCTTTTGGGTATTCAAAAGAAATTTAGTTATTTTGAGGCTATAGGCTAATAGAAAGGTTACGGCTACTAGACATTTACACACTGAAAATCGCTTGTAATGTATAGACTTATCTCTTACCTATCTTCACACACAGTATAAAATATATAATATACAATATATATGGTGAATTCTCAAAAAATCGGCCGATTTCTGTTCTTTGTCAGAACTTTCATCTAAAATAATGTGTGACAGAACTGAAAAATTAATTTCAAGTTACCTTATACTTTCTTGTGTTGAATGACGGGATGAGATTATTAATGAGGTACCCCATTTGTTGATTAAAGAATTGTGAATTATTAGAGAACGTAACTCCGTTAGCTTTCACACGTTAAATCACAAAATTATTATTACATATCATCTTTGAATCATATTGAGAGTTTATTTTATCCCACTCAGAAGTGTTCGTTTTTCTTTAATGAAAAAGTATATTTACTTGTTTATACCCCTTTTTACATTCATCATTAAGTATTAATAATTGGATCAATTCCATCCCAAAAAAATCGTGAACTCCGTTAGCTCGACGTAACCGCTATTAACTAAGGTACTTATTGAAAGGTATTCATAAGTACTTAAGTTCAAATTTCATCTTCATTGAAGTATTATTCAAGTTAAATATAATGCACAAAGATAGAATATATCAATTCTTTTCAATCGTCATTATTAAAAATTTCTTGTGTAATCAGCCGATTTTTTGAGAATTCACTATATATATATATATATATATATATATATATATCGCCCATTCTCTGTGAAATTAGTGGACAAAAAATTATTTCCGCTAAAAATTTGTAAAATGCTTCTTTTTTGTATTCTGGACCACTCAGAATTTTTTTAGATATTTTTAGGGACTAGTTTCAGAGCTACAAAGCTTCAAAGTTGGGCTAAAATCATATTTTTGACATTTTTGACTATTTTCAGGCTTAAATCACTCATTTGAGTTGCATTTAAGGAATACATTACTAAGAAACTTTTTTCTTTAATGTATTCTAGATTTTCAGAAAAAAGTTATTCCAATGTACTAATGTAGTCATCCGCTGAGCTAAAACTATTTAAATCATTGAAATACAAGTTTTGGGTTTTCGAACCAAGATATCTGGTCAGAGAAGATCATCGGAGTAGGTTATACATGTACAAATATATCTTAAAAATTTCAGAGTGGTGCGGCTTTTTTTTTTTTTTTAAACAATGCAAATCCAACTAAAAATCATGAAAAATGTGATTTCTAGCTACAGTTACTTATTTAAATGTCAACTTGCGCTTATCTGTTGCAGATGTCCCTTTGTAAACATTCATAGAAATAGTTGTAAACTTAACAAATATTTAAAAATATGGAAAAATGTTTTTTGAAAGGTTCAGAGTGGACCAAACCTTTGATATACGCCTATAACCTTTTTCTAAGATGTATCAGTTACACGATCAAAAACTAAAAATGCAGTTCTACTTATATATAATAAAACATATATGTCAGAACTTTTTGTGTTAATTCATGAGAATCTTGTTAATTATTAGGTAATTCAAGTCCAACTGATTTCATCCACTGTGACATTGAACTCCTTACGTAGCTAAGTGTTCGAATTTGTGACATAATTCTTATACGTATTTATTTAAAAAATACGTAACTTTGATACATTTTCATTGTAAAAGTACGTTATTTTTAGACCTATATATAGTTAAAATATGTATCCTCTATTAGTATACTTTAAGTGCATATAGGTCTAAAAATTACGTACTTTTACAAGATAAACGTATCAAAGCTAAATATTTTTTAAATAAATACGTATAAGAATCACGTCATAAATTCGAACACTTAGCTACGTATGGAGTTACGTAATTCTATTACGTAATTGAGATACATAGTAAAAATACGTATTGGAAATACGTATATATTTTTAATAGGGTACGGTAAATCAAATTTTTTCATTACAGTAAGAAAATTTGTGAGTTTAAACTTGTGTGCGGAAAACTAAAGAAATTTACTAAAATACAAGGAATAAAAAGTTACTTGCAATCTTTTAATAAATAGTATTTTGAGGTGAAGTTTATCGAGTTTTATGTCTAATATCCATTCGAATCTTATAAAAAAACAAAAAACACAATTGATTTCTTATTTTACTAAAATAATTCTCTTAATATACTCTAGTGCGTACAAGTCATTATATTTGTTTAAATAATAAAATTAAAAAGTTATCAATAAAAAAAGGAAAAATTGTTTCCAACAGCTCCGACGACCCGTTAAAGGTTTTAAATATATTAAAAATATTTGCATGTTATAATTAAAATATAGACAGGATTATTAAATTCTTTATTTACAGTATATTTAAAAATTTAACATCGATATAAAAAAATGTAAAAACATAGATATAATAATTAATCAATTACTGTTACTTCAATGGAGTCTACTGAAATAGAAAATAATTTGCATTTTACTTTGCCATTTGCTATTAGACTAATAAAATGTTGCTTTTGTAAGTTTTTCACCCTGTTTCTATTTTTAAAACGATTCTGCAGTTTTTTAAAATTTTTATTGTAATCTGATTCTGGCGAGTAAGCAAAATCAACATTTGTATAGTTTCCTTTATTTTTCAACCACTCGTACAATGTAACTGCATCCAAAATTTGTTGCGTTGCTGGAAGTGTGAAACTTGCTTTAGCTGCAGCTCTTTTAACAGAACCACCTACTCCGTCACATGCACCTTTACCATGTGCAGTTGGAAAAAAATGCCACTCTGCAGATATCCCAAAATCATCACTATGATAATAAATATTTAAAATGTTTTTAAAATTCTTAAACTGCTGAGGGGCTCCGTCAGTAAAATAGTAAATATTTTTCAATCCTTTGAAATTTTCTTTTAAATATAGAATTAGTAGTTGCTGATAAGTATAAACTGCTACAGTATCGTGACTTAAATTATTTGAAATTACTACAAATGCTGTGCCTGATAATTGAGTATGTTCCACATAATAAATATATGTAACAAATACTGTCGCCTGGTCGTTATTCCAGTGAAACCCAGGTGGAGCGTTTTGAGCAACAACAGCATAATTCTCTGGAAAATCTAGGCATACCATAATTTTATCCTCTTTCAATTCATTTTTTAATTTTTTAAAATATTCAGATTGTCCTATTGAAATGAAAGCATGTGGCTGTAAAGCTTTAATTTTATCACAAAATGATGGAATGAAATCATTTACGTCCTCTACAATATTTTTTAAAATGGCTCTAGGAGTTAACACCCATTGTGCACAGATAACTTCTTTAATTTCTTTTTGATCAAAAATCATGGTCAAGTAAGACTCTAAGCGTTGAACACCAAGACATTTGTCGCAGTCACCAAAATAACATTTGTATGCCATCGACATTTTATTTTTATTACAAATGATAAATTGCAAAATATCTTTATATGTCTTAAACTGGTGAGGATAGCCTTCCGTCATTTTTTCTAAATTACAACCTACAAAAGTGTTTTTTTTCTTTCAATTAATATTATAAAAATTTATCCGAGTAAAAAATGTTGAAAATAAATTGAAAATCCCTGATATCATCAACTTGACATTTTGATGAATTGAACAAACACATACAGAATGTGTACCACTGCTACCAGCTAATACACAACATTTAGGTTTCAATTTGGCAAATGTAGAAAATCCTATTGGAATATCAGATGAAAATTGATTACAAAATAATCTGTACAGTGAATAAGTGAATAAACGAAGTCGAATATCAGACAGATCTACATCAATTTCATTAACACGAGTATTTTTAAGATATGTAATATTCGACTATTTATAAAATTAAAAAGAATGCTCACTTAATTTTTAAATTAAAAAAAGCATAAATAAAATATTGATGATTACATTAACTTATATGAATTTAATTAAAAAAATAATACCGTTAATACTGTTTATAAAAAAACTGTTTACAAACATTTATTTTAAATGATAACGGCACGATCGTACCTACCAGTCTTAAAACTCCCGTGGACTCGAATTTGTAATCAACATTCAGTGATCGAACAGCATTATAACTTACTCTCTTATAAGAGAAATAAAGACAAAATGATGTTGAATAACTGAGTATCAACTTGTATGCACCGTTATCATTTAAAATATACGTTTGTAAACAGTTTTTATATAATAGTAATAACAGGGGCCTAAGGCTCGAATTTATAGTCGACACTCAACACTCAGCACTCCGATTTCAACCCTCAGATCTCAAACTTTCCTTGTTCCGTGTTCCCTATAAAACATGTCTACATGTATAGGAAATACAAAACAAGGGAAGTTTGAGATCTGAGGGTTGATATGTGAGTGCTGAGTGTTGAGTGTCGACTATAAATTCGAGCCTTATTCTAAAACTTTTCTTCTCGAGCAATAGGTTCCTGTGTAAGTGAAACTGTATACTCATTAGAAGGAGAAAGAATACTATGAGGCCCTTTGTCTATCTGTTTGTAATTACACTTGCGCATATGCAAGTAAAAAGAGATAGAGAAAGGTCCTATTGCATTCTTTCTCTTTCTAACGAGTATACGGTTTTTCACTTAATATTTATTATATAGACAACAAATTTCTGTTAGTAATTGTGGATTATGTAGAATCCCTGTTATTAACAGCCTGCTTTTTAATCTTGGTATTCGTTATTTACATCAATAATGTATAAAAAAATTCCCAAAATAAATATAATATGTAAATAAACAATAACAGCCAATTATCGTTTATTGTAAATATGTCTTTGTAAGTATTGCTTGATTTTTTTAATTTAAAATAATACAGTCTCCGATAATTAAGTAATTATACTAATATAAATTTTCTCAAATATACTTTAAATCACCTAAAATGTTAAGAGAAGATTTATTTATAAGTTATTTTCAAGAAAATTCTACATATTGACATAACTGTAAGTCATTTGAAGCGGGTTCTAGGAGTTTAAAAAAAACATAAAAAAAGGAAGTTACATAGAAAAAATTCGTGCAGCTATTACTAATGAAGTGGATGGAAGTAGTTCCTGTATTGGATATTAGACTATGAAGACGATGAGTCAGATAAGTTTTTATTTTATTTCATGTTCACAAATTGAAAAAGATTTCTTTAAATAATAAAACTGATGCTTTGTAATAATTTTTTTTTCGATTACAGGTAATAATTAGTATAAGTCCAGAGTGAACGAGCATTCTTTTTATAACAATGCAGGTGAATAATATTATAAAATGGATGTATATAACAGGTAAATGATAATATTCTTTTATAGATTTAGTGTATAACACACACTGACTTAAATTCCATTCAATGAGATTCGTTAAGATTAAAGTATCTATACTAATGTATATTATTAAGTTTAGTTTCAGAAAATCATTAATTCTAATCCTTGTTATATTTTTTAAATGTAATTTATTATTTTTATATTAGTAACAAACAAAATTCTATGAAAATTGATTATCATAATTTACATTTTCAGACAATTTGTCATTGAATCTCATGATATGATAGCAATAATTAAATGTAATTGTGTATAGAAACTTGGAAATAATTTGAATAAATATTTACAATCAACATATAATAGAGATCGATATATATTATTATTTAATTTAATTTTTCTTATTGTCAGTGATATATAACTGAACTCGTGTCTCTTTGTATCTCACCAGAAGGGGCTACGAGCTTTGGGTCTCAGATCTGGCTGAAACTTTATGATAAGTTTTAGTTTCCAAGTTAGAGCAGATGACTTATTTAATATTTTGAAAATTTTCAACAAACCCTTGAACAAAAATTCTTCACTTTGATACTAAAAAGTCTTTAAATGTAATTTATTTTCTTGCTATTCTTTTTATACCTGAAATAACCATAATTTATTAATAAAAGAATAGATTAAATTTCATGCAAAATTTTTAAACAAGAAAGTTTAATAAAATTGTCGAGTTACCTGACAGTTTACTTTCTAGACAAATTATTAAATAACTTTACAAATATGACACAATGATTTAAATGATAACTTACATGATTTTTACATGATGATTCTTGCCAACAAATAATGTAAAAATCATAAGTGATGTGCTCTAACTTGGAAACTACTCAGTGTTAGACTCTGAGGCTATAGCTTTCTTTTAGTTATATCAAACCAACACTTATCATAAAGTTCCAGCAGGATCTGAGACCCAAAGCTTGTAGCCTCTCTTGGTCAGTTCGTTGAAGATCAGTATAGTGCAATTTTGAAATCAATATCACAGTGGATGAAATCAGTTGGACTTGAATTACCTAATAATCAACAAGATTCTCATGAATTAACACAAAAAGTTCTGACATATAGGTAGAACTGCATTTTTAGTTTTTGATCGTGTAACTGATACATCTTAGAAAAAAGTTATAGGCATATATCATATGCCTATAAGATATTTTTCCATATTTTTAAATATTTGTCAAGTTTACAACTATTTCTATGAATGCTTACAAAGGGATATCTGCAACAGATAAGTGCAAGTTGACATTTAAATGAGTAATGTAGCTAAAAATCACATTTTTCATGATTTTTAGTTGGATTTGCATTGTTTTAAAAAAAACAAGAAGCCGCACCACTCTTCAATTTTTAAGGTATATTTGTACATGTATAACCTACTCCGATAATCTTCCCTGATCAGATATCTTGGTTCGAAAACCCAAAACTTGTATTTCAATGATTTAAATAGTTTTAGCTCAGCGGATAGCTTCATTAGCACATTGGAATAACTTTTTTCTGAAAATCTAGAATACATTAAAGAAAAAAGTTCCTTAGTAATGTATTCCTTAAATGCAACCCAACTGAGTGATTTAAGCCTGAAAATAGTCAAAAATGTCAGAAATATGATTTTAGCCCAACTTTGAAGCTTTGTAGCTCTGAAACTAGTCCCTAAAAATATCTAAAAAAATTCTGAGTGGTCCAGAATACAAAAAAGAAGCATTTTACAAATTTTTAGCGAAAAAAATTTTTTGTTCACTAATTTCACAGAGAATGGGCGATATACATATATAGAATAAATATTTAAAATATGTCAAATTATACAAATTTATACTCTGGCGATTACCTTTCTATTTTTATTTTAATCTAGAAGGGAAAATAAAAAATCTTGCTCATAAAATGAGACTTAAATCTTTTTTTTAACGCTGTTCTTGAATGAATAGAATAATCTTGAGTATGTGTCAATTTATCTCTTCTCAATAAATAAAAATTTCTTCTTTAACCTCTTCTCAATAAATAAAAATTAAGAAATTCTCTTTTTTCTGACTCTGTTTTATTAATCCACCCCTCTGATTTCGAAAAATAATCTCTCCTCTTTTCTTAGTACTTTCTTTTTCCACTCTCGATAAAATTTATTTTAATTGGGAGAAGGGACTCCTTTCTCAACTCTCGATAAATTAAAAAAAATATTTCCTCTTGATAATACAAAATAAATTTATTTTGATAAATAATTTCTTGATAAAAAAAATATATATTTTTCCTTTTTCTTAATAAAATAATTAAAAACTTCTTCTGTTGGTCTGATTCTTTATTTTTTTTTATAAGAGGGGCAAATCAAATAAAATTTTTGAAAATAAATTTAATATGTATGTAAAAAAAAACCTTAAATATATAAACGTATTCGTGTGTGTGGAGATAAACACTCTTTAAATTAAGAAATTTTTAACTCAACACAATTTAAATTTATTTAAATTTAAAAGACTTATTGTCTAACTACTGACGTACGCCATTTTCTCAAATCAGACTCGAAAACCCACGCCACGCCGCTATTTTGAAAAATACAAAATTTCTCCTTAACGACAAATTTATACTTAATAAACACTTTAAAAATTCCTCTACTCTTTAAACTAATGAAAATTACTCTCTCGAAATTCCAAAAATTTTCACTGTTTTTCTTATCGGTCCCGACGAAGCCTCAGACTAAGGGTGCCAATTGTAATGTGGGAATTGGTTCCCTATCCCACAGTTACTATAATTTTAACTCTACAGTATAACCTCTGGATGAATATTAATTTAATTATTATTTTATTTAACTTTACTCTGAATATAAACTATGAATTTATTAGCAATCAACTGGCTCGGGTGGATTCTAATCAGGTCTTCGTAGGGAGCAATGACGAAACCACCGATGTAAACCAGCAATAAGCAATTCAGATATGTTATAACGACACAATGTTAATAAACATTTAAATAACACTGTTAAGTAAAATACAAGAAAGAAGTAATTTTCACTCTTTATTTATTTAAGTAAATTTAACATCTTAATCACCCGACAATTTCTCGAAATTGTGTAAAGCGTAAGAAAATTGTGTAGCTAAAATTCTGGCTCGACTTAACAAACTTTTCGATCAATTATAATTAAATAAAATCGAATTGAACACGTGAAGTTAATATTAAGTTTAATAATTGCGGCGAAATCGACGCTAAATATGACGAGCAAAACAGCGACACGCACTGATTTTAAGTTCTCACTTGATGAAACGTAAAATGTAAGACTCACCTTAATAATAACGAGTGTTACTCTCCAAAGTACAAAAATCTCCAACAAATAACTCTCTAATCCAAAATCTCTTTTGCTCGTTTTAAACAAACTCCTCAGCTCTCTTGAAAATGATAGAATAATCTCTTTGGTGTGTAGCAAAAAATGGCAAAATGGCAAAATAGCCACGTAAATTCTCTATTGAATTTCAACCCACTAAAGTTGACTAAAGACTCAAGAAATATGGCTCAACGAGCAGCAACGGAAAAACCAACAAGTTCAATAATCAAGATCCAATAAAGAAGTGTGTTAACAGAGCGTCTTTTCTCGAGCTCCTTCCTCTTCATCCCTTCTTTAATCAATTACGTCATAAATAGAATGATGGTTGATTGGTTATTAATCCTTTCCGTAATTGTTATTTGTCAATTACAAAGGATGTTGACTTATAACCAATCAACACCTTTCCTTTTGGCGGCTTCTTTGATGTTAGCGCCCTCAATTTCTAGCGCACTCCATTTAAATTTATATTAAGAATACTCCATCTACTAAGTCTTAATAATTCTGCATGCAATTGTATCACTATCTCTCTCCAGCGCTCGATTTCTTATATCTTCTATCACTCTTGCTCTCGATTTCACGTATTTCCATACATATGACTTACCCTGCTTGATATTTTAACAATTGCCCATGTATGATATTTATTCTACTGCTATTTCTACAATAGCCCATGTATATCTGAGCCTGATGTATAAGCCATAGCTGGCTCCCTTTTTTCGACTCGATTTCCTTTCTCTTCTTACGCATGAATTTCCGTCGCGAGTAGGTCACTTACCGAGGCCTCGACTTTACTCTCGAGCACGTGTTTCTAATGTTCCGCGTCGATTCCCGGTTTCGCTCGTCATCACGTACCGCGAATGTATTGTACGTATGTACCTACACTCCGGGTGTGTGTATGTGAGTGTGAGTGTACAGGTGACAGTGCCGCGGCGTGCACGTCGTCATTCAGAGCATAAGATGGCGACGCACAAGAACACTATCACAGGTTATATTTACATGTGTGTTCTCTTCCTTTTATATGTTGCGTGCACTAGCGTTATGACGTTATAGCCTTCACCGTACCTCAACTCCTAGTGCACCATGAAAAACTGATGGTGAGTGGGGTTTTTCCTTCACCACGTGATCTGATTTGAGGTTAGGTTCCCCTTTCTCTCTGCCTCTCTCTACCGGTAAGTCGTCTGCTCTCAGTAATTCTCATGTTTCTCAAAACAAACAAAAATACAACTGATTAATTCATTTAATCATGTTAATTAATAATCAGTTTAGTAAGTGCATCTCGGCTCATATTTCTCTCTTATTATCTTAAATAAATCGTTAATTGCGATGCAATAACTGCATCACAAGATTTAGTGTTGGAAATGAATTTAATTCATTCTTTAATTTGTGAAAAGTATCTCAACAATTCATTGTTGATGCGTTTAAAAAAGTTGAAACCTCCAGATTATATTTCATACGAAAAAATTAAACGTATTAAGAAGTGATCGTTACAAAGGTGTTATGGACTATTTACATAACAAAAAAAATTAGATTCTTTAAAAATTGGAAAAATGGTGAAACTACCGTCAAACTTTACAGGAAGTCCACGATTTTCAAAACAAAATTACATTGACTGAATAACACTTGTAAATTATCGTGGTAAACCTGATATTTTTGTAACTATGACCTGTAAACTACATCGGAAAAAAATAACTAAAATCTTGGAAATTTATGAAAATGCAATAGATAGAATAAATATTATAACAAAGGTATTTCATCAAAAAGTATAGAAGAATTAAAAAATTCAGTAATAAAAAAGGGAATATAAGGAATATGTATTGCATATAGTTATGTGATTGAATTTCAAAAACGAGGATTACCGCAAATGCATATGTTGTTACTCCTAAATAAAAACGATAAATTCAATATTCCCGAAAAATTTGATAAAATAATAAGTGCAGAAATCCTAAATAGAGATATTTATCCAAAATTATATACTATCTTTAAACAATTTATGATACGCGGTCCCTGTGGTATGCAAAATATAAATTGTCCGTGTATGGATAAAAATACGAAACAATGTATTCAAAATTATTTAAATAATTTAATAATGCAACGACATTTAAATCCAATGGATATCCATTATACAAACGTAAAAATGGTGGCGTCAAAATAATTCTCAAAAATAAATTTACAGAAAGAATTGCAGATAATGGATTTGTTGTTCCTTACAATCCTTACTTATTATTGAAATTTAATGCACATATGAACGTAGAAGTTTGTTCCACTGTACTATGCAATAAATATTTATTTAAATACTGTTATAAAGGTCATGATTGTGAATACATTAAAATACATCAAGTAAATATGGATTTTCAATCAGAAAATAAAAAGACTTTTCAAAATGACAATCGTGAAAATGTTGAATATGAATATGTCGAAACATAACAATACAGTAATACACAATATTCATGTCCACCTCAAGCAATGCACAGATTATGAGAATATCCTTTACATGTTATTTCTCATACTATAAAATGTCTAAGCCTTCATGAAGAAAATCAACGAAACTTATTTTATAAAGAAGGAATAGAAGAAATGATCATGCGAAAAAATGCGGAAGCCACATTAACAGCATATTTTGAATTGAATAGAGAAAATTTTGAAGCACGAAATTTCTTGTATTCAGAAATACCAAATTTTTATACATTTGATGAAATACTGAAAAAGTAAAAAAAAAGAAAAAAAAAAGAAAACCAATACTTAATAGAATGTACTGAGTAAGTCCGAAAGATAGAGAACGTTATCTCATTAGGTTATTACTATTACATGTTTTAGGAGCCACATCTTTAGAAGTTTTGCATACTGTTGATTATGTGATGTACAATCCGTTTCATGAGGCAGCTAAGGCAAAACAATTAATGAAGATGAAGAATGGGATAGATGTTTGGAAGAAGCATCTTCAACAGAATTCCTTTATATCCTATATGAATTATTTGCTTTCATTTGCGTTTTTCATAATCCTAAAAATGCACGAGATTTATATGAAAAATATAAAGATAAGGTATACCATTCTAAATACGAAAAAAATAAAGGTGAAAATCTTGCATTGAATGTTATTAAAAATAATTTACAAGTCAATGGATTTTCTTTAAACGATTTTAATTCACCCAACATAAGCACATTTATAGAAGAAGATAATAATCAAACAATTTTAGATCATAATAATAATATTCTTAATGAATTAGAACTGAAAATAAATTTTTTAAATGATTAACAAAGGATAATATTTAACTCTACTATAAAAAGTTTAAACAATCAAAGTAAAGAAAAATATATTTTTATAGATGGACCAGGTGGAAGTAAAAAACGTTATTTACTTGACGTTTTAATAGTTTATTATAAATATCATACTATACATTATTTATGTGTAGCTTGGCAGCGAATTCATTAGTCGATGGAAAAACCGTGCCTACAACATTTAAACTACCGTTAAGAGAACGCTGGATCTCGCTGGAAAAAAATATGTTTTAAAAAAATATAGGGCTCAAAAAAATAGAGAGCCAAGAATACATAAGAATAAAAAAAATATAGGATTAAAAAAAATATTGAGCCCATAAAATATAGAGTTCAAGAAAATATAAGAATCACAAAAATATAGAGCTCAAGTAAAATAACAATCGAAAAAATATTAAGATCAAAAAATAAAAAAATCAGACAAAAATTGGGACAAAAAAATATAGAGACCAAGAAAATATAATAATAAAAAAAATATTGCGCCCAAAAAAATATAAGATTTATAAATATATTTGGCCCAAAAAAATATAGGACCCAAGAAAATATAAGAATCAAAAAAATATAGAGCTTAAGTAAATATAAGAATCAAAAAATATCGGGTCCAAAAAATTAAAAGAATCAGACAAATATTGGGCCCAAATAAATATAGAGATCAAGAAAATATAATAATAAAAAAAATATTGCGCCAAAAAAATATACGATTAAAAAAAATATAAACCCAAAAGAAAGTTGAAAAAAATAAGGCCCAGAAAAATAAATGGCCCAAAAAAATTAGAGGCCCAAAGAAAATAGGACTCGAAAAAAATAGGTCTAAAAAAATATAAGCCCTAGAGAAATATAGGACCAAAAAAAATATGGAAGCCAAGAAATAAGAGGCCGAAAAAAATGAGGCCCAAAGAAAATGAGACTCAAAAAAATTATAAAACCCAAGAAAATATTAATTTCGAAAAAATATTGGGCCCGAAAAATATTGAGCCCTATAAAATCCAAAGCCAAAAAAAATATAGGGCTTAAAAAAATATAAGGCCCAAAAAATACAAAGCCTAAAATATATAGAGACCAAAAAAATATTAGGCCAAGAAAAATATTGGGCCCAGAAATAAATAGGGCCCAAGAAAATATAAGTCCCAAAAAAATATAGTGCCCAAAAAAATATAGAGTCAAAAAAAATATTGGGCCCAAAAAATATAAGGCCCAGAAAAATATAGAGCTAAATAAAATATAGGGTCCAAAACAATTATAGAATCCTAGAAAATATAAATTAAAAATAAATATTGGGCCCAAAAAATATAGAGCCAGAGAATATATAAGAATCGAAAAAATATTTGGCCCAAAAAACTAGAACCCAAGACAATATAAGGCCCAGAGAAAATAGAACTCAAAAAAAAGTAGGGCCCGAAAGGTTTAAGGCCTAGAAAAATATAGATCTAAATAAAATATAGCACCCAAAAAATATAAAGCCCAAAAAAATATAGAGACCAAAAAAATATTGGGCCCAAAAAATTATAGGGTGCAAGTTAATATAAAGCCCAAAAAAATATAGAGACTAAAAAAATATTGGGCCCAAAAAAATATAGCACCCAAAAAAATATGGCCTAAAAAGATGCTTATGACTAATGAAGACTATTTATATAGGGCCCAATAAAAAATTGCTACTCTTATTACCAAAAGATTAGACACATTTAACAAATGCGGAGAACTGGAGAACCGGAGAAACGGAAAAAAAGTTGTTTCACTTCAATATAATATAGGATATATACATTTATGATATATCGATCAAACAAACACGGATCTGTGTAGTACTGTTGAAAACGAGTGCAAACAAGTTATGGACGATTATAGTCTTATTTTCAGAAAAATATGAAAAAAGAACTCCTAATTGAAGTGTAAATAATTCTGTCTAAAAATGTCTTCAATAAATTCACAATAACTAAAATGAAAGCAAAGAAAGCAGGCTTTAATTTACTAGTTTCCGAATTAAAAAATAATAATTAGAACTGAAGTTATGCTTGTTTAAAGTTGAGCAGTAAGAGAGTACCAAAAATAGTCTAAATTTTCAAGGATGGTTTTTAGTACTCTTTTGATGCTTAATTTTAAACAAGCATAACTTTAGTTCTAATTATTATTTTTTAATTCGGAAATCAGCAAATTAAAGCTTGCTTTCTCTGCTTTCATTTTGGTTATTGTGGATTTATTAAAGACATTTCTAGACAGAATTATTTACACTTTAATAAGGAGTTCTTTTTTCATATTTTTCCGAAAATAAGACTATAATCGTCCATAACTTCAGTTTTTCGAAGCTATAGACCGTACCGCTGTAACTTTACTCATATTTTGGTACCTCAATACTTATTCCAAAGTTTTATCAAGATCTGTGACCCGCAACTCAAACATTCTCCTGGTTAGAAAAAATTTTGACTGATTTTACAAAAAAATTTCCAAGTTCAAAGATTTCAAAATTTCCAAAAAAATTGTTCTGAATTGACTACGTATGGTTCGAAACATGTAAAAACCAAAAAAATCGCTACATGATGTTTTGGAATGATAAATCACCTGAGAAACCAGGTGATTTATCATCTGATTTTTTTCACCAAGGAATGCACTGCTAAAAACCGGGTTACCGTTAATTTTACAGAATTGACCTTGAGATGACCTTGACCCTCACACGATGCGGTCAATCTGACCCCAGATTCAGATTCAGCGACCTTAAAAGCATAAAGTATATATGGTCTGGTTACTAGGTTTAGACTTTTTTGCGTGACTGTGTAATGAATTATATATTCCTTAATGTTTGGTGATGTCTAGTGAATTAGACTGCTTGACAGCTAATAGTCTAGGAGCTAGCGACTGATTTTAGTGACCTATTTCCTCTCGACTAAAAACTTGTGAAATGGTTTAGAAAATTGTGCTATATAGCTTAGTAAAGTCAGCTGGCACACCGTTGGTGGGTTGGACCATGGCATCCTCCCAAACTCCTAAAGAACATTTCGCCAATTCCTCCCATTGAAATTTCGTTAAATGGTAGTTAAAACTGTACTTTAATTAAAAAAAAAAAAAACGTAAGCTGGGTGTAACATGGTGAATTATACGTCAACTGGGCACTCGAAGGTGTAAATATAATAAATTTCTTGTGATTTTCTCCGACTTGAAAATTTATTAGATGATAGTTGACATGATAATTCAAATAAATAAAAACGTCAGCTTACTGTATGAAGATGGAAAGATCGGCAGCTGATGCAACGAAGAGTGTAACGCAAGAGCCAGCGTAAGCGTCAATCAGCCATTCAAATGCACTAACTGACAAGTTTTACACTGATATTTTATCATAAAAAAATTAATTTTCAATAAAAAAATTTAAAATTAAATATATTAGAATAGTAACTATTTAAAAGTTTTTGTAAAAATTTATACGAATGATTCGGTTATTCATTTATTTGATATTTATATATATCAAAACCCAAGTGTGTATTTGTGTATATGTTAGCGCGTGCGAGTTGACATCAAATGTCCCATATATTATAACATGCATATGTATGCGTGCGATTTGACATGAAAAGTCGCATGTATTCTATCTACTATGAATCGATTTTGGTATCGATTGTGAATCTCCATCGCGACTTGGTTCGCTCTCTACTCTCGAGCACGTGTTTTACCGTTCCGTATTGTTTCCCGGTTTCGTGCGTCATCGTTTACCGGAAATGAATTTGTATAATGTATATCTATACACCAGGTGTTACGTGTATGTGATGCGTGACAGTGCCGTGGCGTGGACGTCATCATCAGGAACGTACGATCGTGACATACAAGAGTACTGACAGATTCTGTTTCTAAATAAGTGCTTATCTCTTATATATAGTGTGGGTACTATTTGGAAAGTCGCAGTCTTCACGATGGACTTAGCTCTTAGTATGCCATGGAGAATAGCAAGTAAGTTTGGTTCTTCCTTTACCACGTGTTCTGGTTTTATTTAAGGTTAGGTTCCCTTTTTCTCGTTTCACCTCTTACTATTAGTAATCCTGACAGTTCATGTGTTACTCAAAACAAACAAAAAAAAGAAGGAAATGATTGGTTTTTTATTAATTAAATAATTAATTCAGTTGTGTAAGTGCATTTGGTGCGCCTCACACTTTCTCTCTCTTAAGTCAAATAATTTGTGATGCAATAAATGCATGACAGTATATCTAAGAAATGTATTCATTTCATTTTAACTTAATAGAAACGGTCATAATAAAATTTCTAGTAAAAATATGTTAATTATGAATCGTACCTTGTTCTGATGCCAAATCTTTGCCAATAAAAGGAAATCCCATAGCTTCAATATTTAATAAATTTTGAAAGATAGAAGAACATAATTTATAACTGAGATGCAGATGAAATTTTGAAATTTTCGATTCACATTGAAGCTGAAAAATATCATTTTATTAATGTCTAATGTATAGAAAAAATATTTTATAAAACAAATAAATAATTAAAAATTCTTTAAAAGATTTAATAAGGAATAAAAAAATATATCAATTTATAAGTACTAAATGTAATAAATACATTAACTTACAGCATTTATGATTTGCAACATAAGCAATTTGTGGGTTAGAGGATATCCCGTACTATTATCATGTATCATGAAATTTTGACATTCATCCGTAAACTGACAATTCTTCACTAAATTCATTAGACAATCATCACTTTCATTTTCCTGAGGATGTCCAAAAAACATAGAATTTATAATTTCTTCTTTCGTCAGGTCAGGATTAGGTGAAAACTTATTTTTTAAATTTAATTTTTTCCATATTATTGGTTTGATCCAAATTTTAGGATTATTGATCTTCAAAGTCACTAAAAAGTATTAGAATATAATTTAAATATGGAATTCACTCTGTTGCTCAACTATATGAATTCTTAATATTTAGATAAAAGTTTATTGATCTTCACGAGTCACTCTTGTAAAATTTTTCTAATGTTTTCTGAAGAGTATCAAGTTTTTTGTATCTCTAAATAAAATGCAAGATGATTTTAGAATATATAAAGGGTTTTGCGTATCAAGAAGTGAAAATTAAAAAAAAATCTTAAAATAATTCAAATGAATAACAGAAAAAATAAACTAAACTTCGGAAAATAAGTAAAATTTGACATGGTTCAAGAAATGAATGTAATATTATTAATTAAATCAACTGCAAGGATTGCAAGAAACACATATTTGATAAATGAATGAATGAAACAGTTAATGATAATATAGGACATATATATGTATATATAAATATATATCTCCCTATATCATATAGTTATATTTAAAATTTCCTCCCACTTTACCCCCCATTATTCCTTCCTCCATCACGCATCCGCAAAGCACTACAAGTTACTCCTCAAAATAATGTAAAAATGTGTTTGAAAATGTCTTTATTTATTTTTTTTTTAAATCACCCACCTAATCACCCAAGTCACCACCCCTCGGTTTCTTTCCGATCACCCTTTATTTCACCAATGTATTTTTAAATTATATTTATTGATGTGGTGAAAAATTTTTAGGACACTAAGAATTTTCACACCACAAACTGAAGTAAATATAAATGGTACGTTAAAGTTTATATCAAGAAAAAATTCGTAACAATAAATATGCGAAACATTTATTTTCAATTTAAAATTAATTTTAATTTTAAATATTTTGTATACATATAATATTTATAAAATAGTTATTTAAGGTAATGTAATGGGGTATATATTTAATACATAGTTACCGACATTGTAATTTCCTGAATTTTCAATCTTTAGCCAAAAATTTTCTAAAATATCTCTACATTATGCTTATTATTAATTAAAATAGCTGTAATATAAAAATATTCTGAAAAAAGTTGGATTAGGAATAAAAAATTTGAAATGCTATAATGTCGGTATTTTATCATCCCCTTGATTAAAATAATATACAATAATAATAACATACATAAAATTATATGTATAATAATAATCATGATATATTTATTAATGATTATCTCCAAAAATATCAATATAAAATCTTTAAAAATCTCAAGAAATATGCTAAAGACAGAGGCATTAAGTTTGTATGGCATAGGAATGGTAGATTTCTGGCAAGACGAGAAAGTGGGGAAAGAGCATATACATTTGCTTCAAAAAATGATATAGACAAAATGTGCAGTTCTAATAACATAATTTTAAACAAGAACATTCATGACAATTCTAAAGTAATAAGTGGATGCTTAAACAATGACGACGTGGGTTTGACTAATAAAAAATGTATTGTTGATAGGAAAAGTTAGATAATAATAATGTCAACCTCTCTTCTCAATGACTACACCGGAACACTTCGAGAAGTCAAACAGAGAAAAAGGGTGAACTGCGGGTGGGCTTTTTAAATGTGACCTCTTTAAGAGCTCACATTAAAGAGGTGCGTTAACTTCTTTTTGATGGCCCATCTTATGATCTGTTTGGAGTGGCTAAAACCTGGCTGGGACCGACTGTCTCGGATGACGTCATTCGGATCAAAGGGCTTAAAATATTTCAGCAGGACAGAAACCTTCATGGAGGAGGGGTTGTCCTTTACACAAGGGATGGTTGAAAATGTGATGTATTAACTTTATCGAATACCACAACCTATACTACCTGTGGTAAACCTGAAGTCCCAGAGTATATCTTCTACTCTATTAAAGATGACGACTCTGAACCTGTGCTGGTTTCTGTCATTTATAGCCCTCCTGCCATTTCATTTACTAAAAATCATGATTTATTAGACTCTTTAAGAGATTTATATATATATATATATATATATATAGAGATTTGTCCTGTGATTTTTCACATATAATTATAATGGGTGATCTGAATGCCGATCTCCTACAAGAAGGCAGTGATGCAAAGTTTCTTAATAAACTGTCGGCAGAGCTTTCGCTTCAGTTGGTCCAGCACAGTGCCACGCATATCGCTCCGACATCTCACACATGGATTGACCTGATTCTTGTGGATGACAATAACTACATACTTGACACACGTAACTTGCCTGCAAACTTTCATAGTCGGCACAATTTAATTGACGTTGCTATTGTCTATGATACACGCACTGTAGATAAAAAATTGATTAAATATAAGAATCATAAAAATATTTGTCAAGACATATTATTAGAAAAATTGGCTGACTATGATTGGACACCACTTACAGAGGGTATGGTGGACCCCGAGTCTCCACTTGGCTGCATTTGTGACAATTTAACTAATGTTATAGAAAATTTAGCACCAGTGAAGACACTTAAATATACAAATAATAAACCTCCGTGGTCAAATAAAGAATCGTCGCAGATGCAGCGCAAAAGAGATGCTGTTTATCGAAGATACAAACGAACAAATGATATGCAATATCTCGCTGAATTTTTGCATTTACGAAAAACAGTAGACGAACGATCTGAATGTAGTGAAAATGGTTTCACTTTTAAACAAATTTATATAAATGATGTTGTACTCGCGATTTCTCATTTCTCATCCCAGGCGTGCGGTGAGGATTGCATTTGGCAAAGCCAATTAAGGCTTTATTGTTTATTGGAGAACATCTTGTGACTCTGTTCAACTCCTCTTTTGCACGGGGGTCTTTCCTGGCCTTTGGAAGCAGGCACGCATTGTGCCTTTGAAAAAGTGCTCTGCACCTGAATCGCCTAAAGATTTTAGGCCTATTGCGATTCTGTGTTTTCTTTCGAAGGTACTTGAGAAGATTGCTCACGACCAATTGCAGGAGTATATTGCTACAAATAAGTCACTTCTGCTTTTTGACTTCAGTAAGGCATTTGACACGATCTCTCCCTTCAAATTACTTGCAAGGCTTAGATCGATAAGGTTTTCCAGGGCCGCTCTCGTGTGGATAAACTCCTATATTTCAGGCAGGAAACAAATGGTTTTGACACACTTACAAGAAGAATTAGGTTGGCCAACAACCAATCTAGAAGTTCCACAGGCTTTGGTACTGGGGCCTTTGTTGTTTTGCCTTTACATTAACAACGTGCGTGACGCTCTTGACTCTGGTAGTGTTGAGCACCTACTGTATGTAGACGACCTGCAAATCTATACGCAGGCAGTGATGGATTTCGAAGATGCTTATATGATATCCAACAGCCAACTTCAGAGTATATACTACAGAATAATATATTCTGCTTATACTCTAATTCTACGGTATACTCTGAAGTTGGCTAAAGGATATCCTAATATATAGATATACATAAATGTATAAAGCATCCTCGAAATCCATCACTGTACGCAGGTTCCTCGTAAGAATGTGGATGAGTGTATGTTTATCCTTCAGAGGGCAGCCAAAGCAGTGTCGAAGTAAGCGGTTGATGCTTCCTTCACTTCAAATGCTGATAAGACTAAAGTAATCGTCTTTGGTAGTAATCGTTTTATTAATTCTTTTTATGCTGGGACGCCAAGGACGATTGATCTTGGGGAGGTGTCGACATTCCTTTCCCTGACTCTGTAATAAGCCTTGGTGTTGTGCTTGACTCTAAACTTTCTTTGGAGCCGCACATTAATATGGTTACAAAAAAATTTAACAGAGTGTTATATGCTTTGCGGTTTTTTCGTCAGTACACCACGGAGGCTCTGCGTAAACAGCTTGCAACTGCCCTGCTGCTTCCACATCTCGATTACTGTTCGGTGGTTATGCTTAATGATACTTAGGAGTTGAGAAGAAGGATACAAAGACTGCAAGATTCGTGTGTGAGATATGTATTGGGCGTAAGGATGGGAGCTCATGTTTCTCCTTATAGAACCGCGTTGGGTTGGCTGCGTACTGATTCGAGAAGACAGTATTTTTTGGCCGTACTTATGTACAAAATCGTACGCATGAATACTCTGAAGCGTCTGGTCGGTGTCTTCACTAGATGTGTACCTAGGGCGGCTACTAGAGGAGATATTAAGGAGCTAGCAGTGCCCTTTGTGCGTACTGAAACTGGCAGGAATTCCTTCAGAGTTCAAGGTGCGCATTTTTGGAACTTCCTTCCTGCTGAGATTAAACACCTTCTATCTCTCAGCAGGTTCAAATTGACAGTGAGGGGGTACTTGCTCGACCTCGATTGAATTTAATATTTTTAATTTATATGTTAATTTATATGTTAATTTATTTTTGTAATGTCCCATATATAGGCTTGAGGTGTGAATGTATTTATTGTGTCACTGGTGGGTGAATGATTTCATTTTATTGTATTACTACGTGTATTTTTATTATTTTAATCTTTGTTTGTATTATTTCGTGATATCGCTTTTTATAGTGACTTACTTTTTGAGTATTACTAGGATTAGCTATTTGACTGTGATATCTGTATTTGAGTGCAATATTTATAATTACACATTGTGTTACACGTCTTTTTGTATACCGATACAAATAAATGCTCATCTATCTTATAATAAAAATATTTTAAATAACATTCCACATCTCCAAAAGAGATATTGTTAACACAACAACTTTTTAACCATCAACTAATACTCACCTTCCTTAGACAACTTTCCACATCACCCATACTGAGACAAAAAAAAATAAGAAACTTCTACTTGCAACATTTAACCTCACTTTCTTTTTCGAGTCCAAGCTGTACTTGCCTGAAAGTAAAGCAGACATTACTTTGTGCTAATTAGTTTCTATTTTAGTCAGAAAAACTTATCAAAAAATTTCCTCCGTCTTAGCGACTCTTCTTCCAGGTAAGTTTAAATTTGTCTTGTTGCTTCTGTCTCAGGTTGATCTTGTTAATGTCTTAAGTAGAAGTTTTAATTTTTTTTATCAGTATAATAAGGTATTGTCAATGGCGCGTAGGTTTTTTTTCATTCTGAATTAAAAAACGAAAGAATATATTAATGAAAATTTAAAAAATGTAAAAGTGGTACCCTTTACTAGTAGCCCTACGTAACCACTTAAATTTGAATTTGAAAGAATGTCAATTTGAAAAATTTTTCACATTTCTTCAAATGTTAAAAATACTGTTATTATATATTTAGAATAATTAAAAGGAAAAAAATTAATTCTTCAATATAACATGTTATCTTTTAAACTCTCTATAAGTATATAAAGTTATATAATTTTTATTTTATTTTTTTTTAAATATTTTCAATATTTTAAGGAATATAATTTTATACTTTTTAATTTTTATAAATTTATTTGATTTATAATATAAATTATATAACAAATTATAAATTCGTTTATATAAAGAGTATATTACTTTTTTTATACTTAAATAAATTTGTTGATTAAATAAAATTATTCAAAAAAAGATTCTGTATGTATTTATAATATATTGTCAATATATTTACCTTAAACTAATAAATGTTATTATTAAAATTTTCAATTTTTTTTTTTTACCTATTTTAATGTTTCTGATATATATTTAAATTAATCTAAAATAAAATAAATCATAATTAATCAATTCATAAAGAAATAATAAAAATTATAATTTTAAATTATCAATTTACAACTTTATATTTGAAATTTAGCTATTTAAAGCATCGTGCTTAAAGTGGGCTCCACACTCAACCACTAGAAGGCGAATTCTTCTCGAGCGTAGTACCTGCGCTCAACCGCTACGAAGTGTTACTCCCTAAATGGGAATAGCGTGCCCCAGGGCATATAAGTCGGCACGACAGCCGGCTAAAACGGATCTTTCTCCCCTCTCTCGATGTAGAGAATTTATGCTTTACATAGCGAGAGCTCTTCTACGTGATTCAATGTATATAAGGGGGTTTTCTATACATATTAAGGATCGTTCCTACCTGGGCTTAGCTTGACTAAGTCTCCATCTCTTTCCAGCAACTGTTTATAAGGGGGATTCCTATACGCAGCTTCTTATCTCTTACCTCCACCTTCTTGGTCGGGGTAAGTCCTCCGCCAGACGATGGAGATTTCATGACTAGTTTATCCCCTCCACGTCTACATTGAGACTTAGAGGTAACCTTTTCTGTCTTCCTATGATACTGACCTGTACCTTCAGCCTGTACCAGGGGGCTTATTCAGTAATACCGTAACGTCTAACGGCAAGCTTAACGCCGACGCCCGCATGCGCAGTAATCATTTTTCAGCAAACACTATCGAATATCGCGAACGTTATCAGAGATCATGTTGACGTAACGACGAAAATGTTCTAAGCTGAAGCGCTAAGTTGATTTTATCGACAAATTTTACAACCGATTTAAAGCTTGGTTGTAAATCGTACGTTAAATTGTAAAATGTTATATTATGCATAACATATGTATATGCATTGACAGAAAAGATTTCTAGAAGCAAAAGAATTACTCCGACTTGATGTGATCATTCGAATGGAATAATAATTTCTTAGATGTAGGTAACTAGATGTTTAAATTAATTTCTTGCTTCACAGATTTTAAGTTATATCCAAGAGGATCGAGATATCTTTTCTGTCAGTGTATGTGTATATATATATATATATAGAGGGAACATTATTTTCTTATTATTTACATTAGTGATCATAAAAATTATTTGTAATCATACATGATTAAATGGTAAATTGTGTATAATTTAAAATTCAATTGGATCTGCAGGTTTAAAAGTGACTTATATGTACTTTAATAAAAATAAAAAGAAAAAAATAATATAAATATTGTTTTAAATAAACTTATCTTATCACCAATAAAAAACGTTTTTCAATAAAATTATATATTAATCTAAATTTGCATTTTATATTCTATAGCAACAACTACAGTTTCTCGATTAAATTGTTAAGTTTGCTGCTGAACTTAAAAATATTAGTTTTTAAAATTTCGTCTTTCAAAATAAAAATGTTGGCTTGGATAATGTTGAGTTTAAAGAATATATAATAGAAACATGAATACAGATATATTTCTAATATGAATGTTACGTGTTGTGTGTTTTAAGGCAAATATTGTTAAAATTCCTTTTTTTTCTGTATTGGGATTTAAAATGAATGGATCATGATATTTTTTCTAATTATTATTTTGGATATATAATTATTAGCATATAAAATTAAATAAGTTATAAAATATTACTTAGGTTTTTATAATGTCCCAATCAACTGTCCATTTGAAATCCTGATACTGAATGTGTGTAGAATACAAGATCTAATATAAATCTACAAAAAAAACTAGTAAAATTATAATTTATTTGCGTATAAATATGTCAAAAACTCAAACAATTTTTTTTGTAATCATGTTTATTTTGATGTAATAATTATTTGAAATTATTTTAATTTTGAATATTTATGTTGTAAATTTCTATTGTAAAATATTTGATAATAAACTAAAACATTTTTTCATATGTGTTTATCGGTTACTTGAAAGAGTAAAGTCCTTAACGCTTGTCAACGTCGAAACGTTAAGTCAATCGTTATCGTTAAAAAGTTAGTGAATAAACCCCCAGGTGTCATCGAGACACTACTCGTATTGTCTACCACCGGTAAAGTAGATTCCGACCGTGCCGGCCGTCGATAATACCGTAGCCTGTAAATAGCTAACTTTTCTTTTACTCTAGTTGGTATCCGATACCGATCGGAATATATAAGTATAATTTTTGTTAAATCGCGTCACCGATAAAAATAATACCGACCGCCTAAAGATACAATTTAGTCTTAGTTTGTTCTGATTATTTGCGTGCCGCCGTTTCCGGTCATTTTTTCCAATATTATTATTCGATCAATTAACCTCGTATTACTTTTAGGTTAAACTCAATAAATGCAAAGAATATTTAGTGTGAAAAATATAAAAGACTCATGCTCATTTACCAGTTCCGCTAAACCTTTCCTGTAAATCCACCCCGTCGTTTACCACTTTAGTTTTAAGCTTGCTTATTTAATTTATTTGATTATTTAAATGCAATAGTTAATTCTTTCTACCTTTTTATCAATATCAATTACCGATTAACGTTTATGCACTTTTCATTATTAAATTCAGTTTTATTTTTATTATTAAATTCAGTAAAAACAATTTAGTTTATAAGTTCTGAACTTTGGTTTATTCGAACCACCGACCGACCATCTTCCAGCATCAACCTTCAGGTAAAAGTAAAAGTCTGATGCTGCCGACGTTAACGAGTTGTCTACAAAGCAACTAAACAAAAGTCAAACGTTACAATACATTGCTTAAAAATAAAAACATAATTTCGATGCACAAAAACATTGTCATTAGTATATATGATTTTGGCAAAAGGCCTTTTGTCAAAATTATATGTATTAATGACAATTTTTTTGTGCATCAAAATTATGTTTTTATTTGTAAGTAATGTATTTTTCGTAATAATAATTATGTTTGAGCACAAGAAAGATATTAGGACTTAGATTAATGATTAACTCATATGTATTTTTTGCGCCTCGTTTTGCCTGAAGAGGGTCATGAAAAATATGACTGCAACGTGGCTTAATTGACTCAAAATAAATAATTTGATAGAAAGTTGTTAAATTTATTTTAATAATGTTTTATTCACTGTCGTTATAATCAACTCCAATTTTAACCAAAAATAGAGTCAAACTTTAAATTTTCAACAAAAAAATGATCAACAAAACTACTTGAAATACATTTCAATTAATTTTCGTAATAATTAAATCATTATAAAATGGAATGGGATCCAATTGCAAACGAATACAATGTTGTAGAAAACTTACAACATCAAAAAGAATTAGATTATTTAAATAACCAAATAGACGAATTTGAAAGGTTTTAAGTACTATACGAAGAATATATAGAAAATTTAAATAAAAATACAAATTTATCGCGATTAAATGACGCAGTTAATAATTATATTGGTATAGAAAATGCAACACTTCATTTTCAAAATTAGAACAACTTAACATATGATTACAAATATATGACAAATAAAATTATTGAATATAAATTAAAAATGCGTGATACAACATCGAATAATACAATAAATTATAGATATTTATTATGTATTACTAATATAATTTTCCTTGTACTATGAAATATAATATAAAATATGTTCAAGTAATAAACCAAAAATCAATTATATTAAAAAAATTATTTAAATAAATATTTCAAAAAACTCTTATTATTACATTACCAAATTTTATTAATTTTTTCAATTAATTAATAACATTAAAGATTATTTATTATTAAATAAATAATACATACTTCAGATAAAAGAAAACCAGGTGTGACAGTCGTGGCGACTGGCTGACAGAAGTTAATACTTCTTTTGGTTCAGTGACAGTCTTGCTTCTCATAGAATGAACAACTTTCCGTCACTTTTCGTTCTTTGCTCAGAAATATATTTTATATTAAATAAATATATATACACACAACAAATTATCAACTCATGAAGTATAATATTAGTAGTTCTGGGTAAAAAGAAGGCCCCTAAATACATTTACAACTTACTAAGCTACTTAGAAGCATGCAGGAATTGTTCAAATAATAAGCATATGATGATAATAAATATAAAAACAATTAATTTATTAAATTTTTTTAATGATTTGATTAGAAAAACTTTATAAAAAATATATATGTTTACCGAATACAAATTTGTAACTCATGAAGTAGATGAGTGAGACTACTGAGTTAAGAGAAAGCTTCCTAAATACATTTGCAACTTATTTAGCCAAATTGTGCAAAATAATTTAATTTCAAAATTCATAAAGCTATATCATTTCATGTTATAAGAAAATGGGAAATAGAGATTTATGTAATTAACAAAAATCTTTACTATTACAAAAAAATATGGTAAATCGATTATTACTAATGACAATCACAAATCTTTATAATATTGTGAAATTATAGGTTAAAAACATAAAGAACTCTCAACTATTTCATGAAGTAAAATATGAGTATCATATATCATACATATACTACAAGGGTCAATTACTTGAAATAAGTAACAAATTTTTAAGTCGGTAAATAAACTATTATTAAATAATCAAAATTATGACGTTGCAAAATAAGTATCTTTTATTGATTTCAACAATATTTATTATTTTTATTATATTTGTACATCATAATATATTGTAAATATAAAAAGCTTAATTTGATCAATATATACAAAGGAAAAAAATTTGTAATTTTAACACACATAAGTGTTACAGATGAAACACAAATTTTTTGTGTCAAGATTTACAAATTTTTTTTATGTAATTTTCAAAGTTAAAATTTTAACATAAAAATTTATGAATAATACAAAATTTTGAATAAAAAAATTTGTAATTTTTTTTGTGTTAAAATATAATGATTGAAATGGAGGTTAGATATTAAATAATGACTTTCTCGTATTTCTTTCTGTTAATATATTTAAAAAAAAAGAGAAATAAAGAAATATATGAAAAAGGATAAAATGATGGATGTTGGCGTGGATCAATAAAATCATAAACAAATTAAACTCATTTAACAATGTGCCGTGTTAAGTAAAAACTTACATAAGTGTAATATAAATAAAATTGATAAAGTGAAATAATATCAATTTTGTTCCATCCAATTTTTAATTTTTCAATACTTAAGTAATCTTTATTTCCTCATTTTTTAGCGAAAAATTTGAAACAACTTTTTTTTAATTCATTTAATAGGCTATTTTTTTATTGGATTTATTGATAGAAAAAATTTATTTTTCATCGAAATGTCACTTATGTAAGTTTTTACTTAACACGGCAGAATATGATATTGTCGTTTAAAGGCGAACGTAAATGAACGATTAAAAAAAGAGCTGATCATTTTTTAATATGAGTATATCATAGAAATAGAGCCGGTTAGTGGCTCAGTCGGTAGAGCGTTGGAGTCGTAATCTCGGGGTTCTGAGTTCAAATCCCGCTCTCGATAACCGATTTATAGAAGCACCACTGTACATTACGTGTGCTTTGTTCACAAATATACTTACGAGCTCCGTTGTTGATTAGTATTGCAAATACCATAAATATAGCGACGTTAAAGAAGAAAAAAAAAGTATATCAATTTTTTGACTTACAAGGAGAGTCTATGACATTTTAGTCACAGATTTTCTCTTAACTTTGAGATATTTTTCCTTAAATAAAATTATGAAAAAAGCCTCATTCCTAAGGTGCAACTCTCGATTTTTGTCGAGTCATCAGCAGATTAGTCTAAATTTTAAAAAAATTGCATCTTTTTCATAAATATACATTTTTTGAAGTACTTATTTTAGAAGGTTTTTATTTTATCACGTGAGATTTCATGTGAGTTTTCATATGAGATCTCGTTTTATTTTCGATCGTGAGAACTCACGTGAGATTTGTGTCATGTCATTTTTTTTCAGTAGGGAACTGCTGATGATTCGGCAAAAAACGAGAGTTGCATCTTAGGAATAAGGCTATTTTCATAATTTTATATAAGAAACAATATTAGTCCAGTCATTGAAGCATTTCAGCTGGAAATTTTGTCGGTTAGGATGGATTAACATGAAAATTTGTCAGTAGGTAAAGAATAGTCCAAAAAACAAAAGTTATATAATGCCGATGTGCGCTTTTGCCCAGGGGGCATGAGCCGCCCCTTCTCGGGGGCGGTGAGAAAAAAAAAAAAAGAAACCATATTATTCGACGTAAAAATTAATTTAAAGCAAAAAGTTTTTAATAAGTTTTTTTGTTAAATGAATACTTTTCGAGCTATAGGTGATTGAAAACATAGATTTTTAGTGTAAAAAAGCATGTTTTCTGACGGTTTTTCATGAAATAACTTGAAAAGTTTTAATTTTATCAAAAAACTCATAAGAAACAAAAATAAAGCTTGTAGAAAAACAAAACGATTCCATTTTCAATCATTATTTTATATACAATACATAAGGAATTATAAATTATTGAATATTAATACTGTTACGCTTGAAACTTTAAGAACAATATTCAACGTTAAATAACAGGAAAATGGCATACTTTTTGAGAAAAATGTATATAATATTTTTTGAAGGTATTGAGATTATCTTTTAAATCAATTTTGTTTTAAGTCAATAGTATGAAAATGAAAGGAGTTACGAGGAAAATAAAATTATTTTATATAGTTTGACAATAAAATTTCAATGTCATTAAGACAGGTTTTGAAATATAAAGAAATCCTTTTAGGGTTTATCTTATTTAGGTACCAACTATGTTTTCTAGAAGTTTTAGCAATTTAAGATGCTTATTTTTCAAAAAAATCAAGTTTATATGAAAAAAAAAAATTTTTTATTTTTCAAAAATTCATCCTTTTTTTTAAAATATCTTAATAATTAACAGATGTACGTAAAAAGTACTAAAGTTAAAAAATATAGCTTATTTTCATGAATATTTTGCTTTTTTTTTTATTTTTGTCCGATAAAAATCAACTGAGATATCAGTGTTAGAATTCTGTAATCAGAGCCAAGTACCACCTATTTTTGGCCCTTCAAACTAAAAGATCTCAAAAAATAAAACTTTTTAAAAATTGATATTTACATGATTTAAAGATGATACAATTACCTACAAAATCCATTTTGGAACAATTAAAAAGCTTAAAAATTAGCGGAGTTATCATAAAAAAACCAATTGTACTTTTTCGGTAAAATTTTCGGAGCGCATAAATTTGTTTATTTTCGAGTATTTTAGATACATACATATGAATATTTTACAGTTTCTTTGAGTCTGTACGGTATATAGCTTTTATTCTTTTCAGTTCCTATATGTATATTTTGTAAGTGGACACACACACACACACATATATATATATATATATAGAGCATGCGAATTGCCATCTATGCGAGTATATAAAATATTGATATAAATATGACAGGCATGAGAAGCTCTATCAGTATTGGATTACCTTATGTTAAAAAAGATGGCATGAGGAGTAAATAAAGCATGAACGGCATTCACTGATGACTCGCGTGGTATACGATGACTCCTCACTCTCATATCCTTTGTTTGCTCGAGTTGCCTCCTCTTTTTGGTGACGACGTGAGCAAACACGGCTGGTCTATATACAAAATCATGACGCAAATTTTGTTTACGTATTTTCGTTGCGTGAATCTTTTTTTTTCTTTTCTTTTCTTTTTTAATAGGGGAAGAGACATTATAAATATGATCTGTTAAACTTTGTTAATAATAATAATTAATTTTTAACTTAAATTCAATTATTTTAAACACCTGGGGGCAGATAAGCATGTACGATTTTACGCCAGAGTTGTTTCGAAGTAGCGTTGGTCTAGCGCGTAACGTTCCGCTTTTCCTTTTGAGTACGCGTGTTTAACTTTCGGCTAGGGTCACTTTTTAAAAATTTTTTTTTATTGTTTTAATATTTTTTATTCCTTTTTATCTTTATTTTTTTTTAGATTTTGTATTTTTTAATAATTTTAAAATCTAATTTTTTACAAGTATGCTTGTTTTTTCAATGATATTTTTTAAAAATAAATTATTCTTTAAAGGTAGTAATAAAAATATTAATAAATAAATAATAGTGATGTTTATTTTATAATAGTATAGTTTAATTTATTTATAATTTAGTATATAAAATTTACAATAAATTACAATAAATTACAATAAATAAATAAAACTGAGGTATCTAATTATGATATAATTTATATTTTATATTGATATATGTTTATAAAGACAAAATTGATCTATAGTATTGTTAACATCACTATTATTTATTTATTAATATTTTAAATTATTTCGTATATGAAATACTTTAAGTAACTTATGAAAAAAATAAATTTTAAAATTAATAAAAAAATAGAAAAAATATAAATAAAAAAAGTAATAAAAACTATTAAAACAATAAAAAAAATTTAAAAAAAGTGGTTCTAACCGAGAGTTGAACTCGCGCACTCAAAAGAAAAAGCGCTAACGTTACGCACTAGACCAACACTACTTCGAAACATCTTTGGCGTAAAATCGTACATGTTTATCTGCCCGCCGGCTGTTTAAAATAATTAAATTTTAAGTTAAAAATTAATTATTATTAGTTACAAAGTTTAACAGATTATATTCATAACGTCTCTTCCTTGATAAAAAAAGAAAAGAAAAAAAAGATTCACGAAACGAAAATACGTTAAAAAAATTTGCGACATGATTTTGGATATAGACCAACCGTGTTTGCTCGCGTCGCCGCCCAAAAGAGGAGGCGACTTGAGTGATGGAAGAATGTCATAGTTAGCAGTAAAGAAAGAATAGTGGACAAGCCATGTTCACTCCCATCACGTCCCATGAGAGGATATAGTGCCAGCTATCAAGGGATATTAGAGTGGGGAGTCACCTAAGCATGTAAACAAACCGTTTTTTGGATAACATAAACCTTGTAAGAGTATATGGCGCTGTTATTAAAGCATAGGATATTACTTACTAACTTTGGATACGTAAACTAAATGCTCTATTGGCATGAATTTTCTCTTCGTGTGATATTTGGACGATTTTTAATAAAAAATGTAAAGTACTCTTACTAAAGAAGTAATTTCTTCTAAAAGTAGCAATTGCGAATGCGGCTTGATCCCTAATCTACAAAATGTTAATTTTTCTAGGACGTCCCAGAAAAAGCTGAAAATTCCAAATACACTTGATGTAAACCTATTTTTGTTCCAGAAGAATACGTTACAGACATTTATATTTATATATTCCGTAGAATATGATAAATAATACATAAATAAATAGACTGATTTTAATGATATTTTAAAATAATACATTAAAAAATGCATATGGGTAAATCTTGCGAAACCATTCAAATTGTTGTTACTGCATGAAACCTTGGAAATCAGCGATGGTACATCTCTCTAGATAGCGCTTATTGCTCCGTTGCAATAAAAGAAATAAAGTCTACTATATTGAGAATAATTATTGGAATAGTCATCAAGGACAAATTGAAAATAATGACTATTTTGTTCAAACTTAAAGTGTTATCTGTTTATGTAAAATCTACAAATTCCGCTATTAAAAAAAAAAGACTGTTTTTCTTTACGTCTGAAACTCACAAATAATATTGTTTTGCCATCAAGCTTTCACAAAAAGAAGCAAAGGAAAATGTGCTTATTGATAAAATTGTCTTTTTTAAAGGTACATGTAGTATTTTAAAGGTAATCCAGGTAACACTATAAATACTTTTAAAAAAGACAATTTTATCAATAAGCACATTTTCCTTTTCTTCTTTTTGTGAAAATTTGATGGCAAAACAATATTATTTGTGAGTTTCAGACATAAAGAAGAACAGTCTTTTTTTTTAATAGCGAAATTTGTAGATTTTATATAAACAGATAACACTTAAAGTTTGAACAAAATAGTCATTATTTTCAATTTGTCCTTAATGACTATTCTAATAATCATTTTCAATATAGTAGACTTTATTTCTTTTATTGCAACGAAGCAATAAGCGCTATCTAGAGAGATGTACCATTGCTGATTTCCAAGGTTCGATGCAGTAACAACAATTTTAATGGTTTCGCAAGATTCACCCATATATTTGAGGATTCTAAGTTTTTTAACGAACTATAGGTATGCTAATTATAAAAAATGTAACCTGTACGTATAAAAAAATATTAAAATTAAATACATAAGATATCGGCTATTATAATGTTTACTACAAATATGATCATTTTACTACACTTACAAATTTTAAAGCCCGATTATAATAAAATATAATTTTTTGTTCGAGAAAAAATCTTCTAAAGATAATTTTAGCGGAAATCTGCCTTGAAAAGTCAACAGCTCTAAAAATTTTTAAGCTATATTTAAACAATAGATACTTGTTTCTTAGTTCAAAACCTACAAATGACAATATTTTGTACAATTGAAAAAAAATTAATACAACAAGAGAGCAAAAAAAAAAATGATTGATTTACCAAAAATATGATTTTAGGGCTCAATTTTGAGGGTTTTAATAAAATTGACTTAAAATCGTAGTAACCAGGGTTCCATAGCACCTAGAAACGTTTCCAACAAAGGAAATGAAAGGTTTTTTATTCTACTTTAATAATCTGTAAGGTGTTTGTGTCCTTATTCCCTTCATACTAACCTTTAAGGAGAAATAAGTAAAAAATTCCGAAAAATCTTGGTTCTGACGGGTTCTTTAAGATATCTCCGTCACAGTTAGTTTTTCATAAATATTTTTCTATGAAAGTACATCACAAGACTTTCTAAATGAGCGCTGGTATACCCCCTATCCTATTGGGCGCTACTTAATTTTGTTAACCGACTTCAAAAAGGAGGAGGTTCTCAATTCGACTGAATTTTTTTTTTGTCTGTTACCTCATAACTCCGTCATTTCTTAACCGATTCGAAAAAACTTTTTCTTATCTGATAGAGAATGTCTGCAGGAAGGTCCCATACGTGTCCTATTATTATTGGGCCAATATTCGGTTTGTATGACCCACTTATCAAATTAAGAAAACTGGGAGTTTTGTTTTCTCTCTCTCTCTCTCTCTTTCCCTCTCTCTCTCGCTCTCCCTCTCTTACCTAAGCTTCAATATGTATACATGCACACACAACGACACTGTGCCGTTGGGCCTTCTCTCTTTCCTCCTATACATTGCTTGGTATAATGTACTAATGCATGCGTTATGAACTGATAATGGAAGTTAGGCATAATTAGTGGGTCTACCTATATTTGCGCTTTTAGTAGGGGGATACACTAAAAAATTTTTTAACAGAAAACAGAACCAATTTTAAAAAAATGCACTAAACAGTTACAAAAAAAAAATTTTTTTTTAAACAAAACCGACTTAAAAAAAATGCACTAAAAAGTTACAAATAATTTATAATCTTTAATAATTATACGCATAGTACGCATCTAACTCAACACATGTGTTGCAAACATATTATAGAATATCTAATTATTTGTAAACAGCACAAACAAATTATATTATTGTTTAATTCTGAAAAAATATTATTGAAGTCGGCGTCAAATTCTACATCTGTGCAGAACGATTCAACCACTTGACGCTGACTTCGAAAATATTTTTTCGTGAATTAAACAATAATATAATTTGTTTGTGCTGTTTACAAATAATTAGATAATCTATAATATGTTTGCAACACATGTGTTGAGTTAGATGCGTACTATGCATATAATTATTAAAGATTATAAATTATTTGTAACTTTTTAGTGCATTTTTTTGAAGTTGGTTTTGTTTTTTTTTTTAAATTTTTTTCCAATGAAAAATCGTTTAAGACCATGGTGCGGCATAGAGACTTGTCTGGTTAACAGCTTTACAATACAGAATTTGATTAATGAATAAGAAATACTCAAAAAAAGTCAAATTTAAGAAGGGGCCGAACTATCTGTCTTTGTCTAATAGCGTTTTTCATCATTTATATAAACACTATCCGGTATAAAAAGAAAAAAATAGCAGCCCCCGCTAGATATTAGTATAATTAGTAAATTTTGTAACAACAACCAAATTTTTTACCGCATAGTTTTTGACTAATTAGAGACCTACTAGCAATCTAGAATATAACCTATCTTTTTTTGGTAGGTCTCTAATTATTCAAAAACTACGCAGTGAAAAAATTTGGTTGTTATTACAAAATTTACTTATTATACTAATATCTAGCGGGGGCTGCTATTTTTTTCTTGTTATACCGGATAGTGTTTACATAAATGATGAAAAACGCTATTAGACAAAGACAGATAGTTCGGCCCCTTCTTAAGTATTATTCTCTAACCGTAAGTTAGTGGGATATTACAACTGACGCCCGAACAAAAAATCTCAATACGTGTTACTTTGCGTAAAGTCGGACATTTTGTTATTAAAATATGAGTTTGCGTTAGACAAGCAATTTTATTATTCTATTTTTCAATCTTCCACTAAATTATGACAAAACAATAAATAAAACAAAAATAGATTGAAACGAAAAATGTCGAAGTTAATAATTAAAATATAGAAAAAGGGAAAAATAAAATACACGGAAATTAAAATTATACAAAGAAATATTATAATACAGTAAACACGTTAAATAATTTAAAATTGAAAAAAACAAACAAACCTTCACTTAATACAAATAATTGTAAATTAAAGAATTTCGCTGATGAATTGTAGATTTACGGTAGCAGAATTTATTAGAAATTCTGTTAAAAATTAAAATTTCAATATACGAAAATTACGAACACTACACAATAGGGTAATAATAATACTTTAACAGGTACAAGAACATTACGGTAGTTGCATCAACTACGTAGACAAAAAAATCAGACAGCTAGAATTAGATATAAACCTCATATAAAATGAATTAAACGACGCGGTAGAAAAAAGTTAATTTTGAGATGAAAAGTTTTTAGATCTAATTAAAAAATTAAACGAGAAATCGCCACCCATCTTTAAACAGATATTAGAAGATAGTACAGAAATTCCAAAAATAATAGATAAAATAAATGAAATAATCAAAAACATGAAAAAATTAGACAACGCGATAGCAAAATGATCAGAAAAAATCGAAAAAAATAGAAAAAAAACTAACATAATTATAACTCAAAATATTTTAAATAAAATTTACAGTTAAAATGCGATAATATATTTTATTTGATCAATAGGGCAGCAATAATAGCATTTTATTATTCAAGCTACGAAGTATTTATGGCAGCAATATAAGCCACATACCTGTATACTTAAGAGGCAAACAAAACAAGCTAACAAGGAGAGTGTTTTACTTTCGGGTCACCGATTTTGTTCAAATTTTAAGAATGTTTTCTGGATGCAGAAATATAAAGAAATCCAAAATTTTAGAGGCCAACGCTCAATATTATCCTAGTTACAGGCAATTGAAAAATGACTAAAAAATTATTGGATTTTGAAACGCTTATAGTTCCTCAACATTGTTAGCTGGAAGCTTATAACTTTTTTAAAATGAAGCTGAGCTGAAATCCTTTCGAAATAACACCTATGGCATCTCAAAATATTATCTTTTCCCAAAGCTAGAGCGTGATAAATGTTGGACTTGAATTTCCTATTGAAAACATTAATTAATAATAAAACCTGAAATCGGGCCCAATCTTTATTACGATATTACTTAAGAAAAAAATAATATTTCTATATGCTATAAGTATTATTTCAAAAGAATTTTAGCTCAGCTTTAATTAAAAAAAAGTTATAAGCTAACAATGCTGAGGAACTATAAGCGTTTGAAAATCTAGTAACTTTTTTAGTGATTTTTTTCAATTTCCTGTAACTAGGAAAATATTGAGCGTTTGCCTTTAAAATTTTAGCTTTCTTCATGTTTCTGCACCCAAAAAAGATTCCCGAAATTTGAGCAAAATCAGTGACTCGAAAGTGAAACACTCTCTTTGTAAGTCTAAACAATCAAAATCGAAAATCAAAAATCAAGTAAAAGTCAAACATTTAAAAATTAAATTTTAATAAAACCAAAAGCTGCGCACATGGATAATTCTTTCATCTATTTCAGAAAGCGAATGAATAACTAAAATCGGTCAACACTTTAACAAATACAATAGATACGTGTTAAACGGACAAACTGAAAAAACCAAAACTATAAAACACAAAATTATAGACCACAATACAATGGAACAAAAAATGGCACAACACAGAGACATAAAACACCGATAATAAAAGTTATAGACGGAATAGATATAACAAAGGTAGATACAACACAAAATACAGAACAAAGCACATCAAGGTCGGGAAACAGGTATCAGTTGCGTACCGAGAATCGGAAAATAATAATATTTTTTTTAACGTCGTTATATTTATGCTATTCTATTTTTGCTATGGCAATCAGTGACGGAGCTTGTAAGTGTGTTTGTAAACAAAACGTTGCACATGCAACGTAAAGTGGGGCTTGCATCAATCGGCTGCCAAGAGCGGGATTCGAACTCGGAGCTCCTAGATTACGAATCCAACTCTCTACTGAATGAGCCACAGACCGACTCTAAAAAATAATAATATAGTAACTAATAATAAAGAAATAATAAAGTACGCAATTGAGAACGCTAATCAAACCAATAATACAAAGTTAAATAAACTAGATTCAATAAATAAAATTTGGTAGATAGATTAAATAAAGCTAAAAAATTATACATAAACAACCAAACAAACAAAGAGTTTACAAATTAGCTAAAAAATTTTTAATCCATATTAAATTTTAACGAAAATGAATTAAAAGATATCGAAGAAAAATATACGATGATAAATATAGCATCGTTAACAAACGAACTAAGAGATTTGTTACATTACATAGAACCATTAAGAGAAGATTCCCAAGTAACCCAATGTCCTTAAATAAAACTAAAAATCGAGAATGTAGAGACAAAAGCATTAATAGACATAGGAAGCAAAGAGTAACCTGTATATCAGAAGAATCTTATTTCAATAATTACAAAAGCTTTAAAAACTGTCCAACAACCCCACTAACGGGTAAAGTGGTGAAAAACACTACAGACACAAAATTAACATGTATAAAAAATAAATACTGACAAAAGTTAAACTGAATAATTCAGAATCAAAAATAATATTTATAATAATACCAAAATTAATAAAAATATGATATGATACTCAAAAAAGCCTTAAAATGTTAATTGATACAATGTTAGAAAAAATACAGTTTCAAGCGAATAATATAAATGATATATCATTTAAAATAAAAAATATAAATAAATAGTATATTACACGCCAAGGAAGGTAGAATATTGGCGAGTCCATGGCACATATAATTGCCACCTCGAGCCGAAGGCGAGGGTGGCAAATATGTGCTTTGGGGTCGCCATATTATCTTCCGTAGAATGTTTCCTATTTTTTGCCATACCCGAGCCGAAATTATGACTTTTGTTTTTCGGCACTGGGACAAAAGTCGTAGTTTCGGGCAGAGTATGGCAAAAAATGAATACTCGGCTCTACGTATAGAGATCGAAGAATACAATGCAGAAAATAATAAAAAAACATTAACAAATAATGATAATTACATAACATATCAATTATAAGCCACAAAAATAAATAAAAATGTAAAATCTTAAAAATGAATTATGAAATATAGCGTGACATCCCATGAAATGACATAATTTAAATTAATTCTAATTAATTATAAACAGTTACAACTATTTTTATTGTAAAGTCCTTTATAGAAATTTAAGTGTTGCATGAAATGTCCCGAATTCAAACATTCAAAATTTCATCATACACATTGCGAAAATTAACAACTTTTATTTGTAAAGGAGCGAAAGAGATAGAGAATAAAAATTGATTTGTAAGCCGACTAATGAACCCGGTATTTCAAAACATCCTAATTAGTGCTTCTGAAAATTTGAACTCTGCGTTAGCTATAACGAATTTTTTTCAATCCTCGATCGTTTACACGGAGACTATAAAATTCTCGAATTGCTCCACATATTGCCCTCAGTCACAACAAGACGGCAACCGCAAGAGTCGGCTCTGGCAGGTCTACTGGGAAAATCAGTGTTACTTTAAGTCTTTATTTCTCAAGTTATTTTAATATTGAAAAATATTAGTGAGTAGATTAGAGCCCTACTTCACTAATAAATAAAAATAAAAAAACACCAAGATATAAGATTCAAATTTAATTACAAAATTTTGAATTAAAATAAATTCAGTTAATAGTGACAACGAGTTAAAACTTGAGATCTAAGGTGAATCAAAGTGACGTTAGAGGCAATCATCTGAAATATTAACCAACCCTTCAAGTGATTAAAGGAGGAAGCCCAACTGCATCTTGCCACGGACATTCTCACCGTGTAGTTTAAGGAGTCCGAGTATAGAAAACATCAGGACGATCGAGTCAGAAACAAATTCTACTCTTTCTCTCCTAATAAGTGAGTTTACTTATATTAACGAAATTTACGAACCAAACTAACAACAGTTAAAACATAAACAGTAAATTAGAATAGTAAAATTATACGACTATTCTTTGCTAACATTCAGAAATTTTTTATAAAATCATTCAACTACTTTTCTTAACTCTACAATAATTATTGTAAGATTATTATCTAGAATAAAGAATAATAAAAAAATCTTTTAATGAATAAAAATCAGTCATAATAACGTTTGTGTGTTATTTAATTTGATTAAATAAATAATCTTACATATACACACATATTTGATAAATATATAAATACATGAGACCAGTTTCATAACAAATGAGACAAATAACAACGGCCAGTGACAAAGGTGACACTCAGTAGTCGAATGTGCACACAGCGTCACTTGCGCGAAATCGCGTAACAAAGCGCATAACCAGTCCAAGCCTTATGTGACACACTCGGTCAAACGAAGTGACACAAGAGAGTGTGCGCACAGCGTCGCTCGCGCAGACGTATAACTAATCGTAATATGTGACACATCTAAACGTGCACACGGCGTAACTCATCATCGACTTACTAGGAGAGTGTCACACCTCCGGATCATGAATTTTGCTCAAACTTCGGGATAAGTTTTCAGATGATAAAATATGAAAAAAGCTAAAGTTATAGTCATAAACATTCAATATTTCCCTAGTTACAGGCAATTGAAGAAAATCACTAAAAAAGTTACTAGATCTTTAAACGCATATAGTTATTTAGCGTTCCTTATTTTTACCAAAATCAATGCGGAGAATTTTTTGCTCTTGTGCATGAATATTCATACTAATAATATCTATTGCACTCAACCTTTAATTTGCAGATATATCATTTAATACTTAAGTGAATATAAAAAAACTCAATTAGACAAGGACAGCAAATCCGGCCTGGTCTTAAATGTGACAAACAAAAATATATGCCAAGCCTAGATTTGACCAGTAGTTACTGGCAAATCAAACTCACAGAAGAAAGCAAAAAATTAACCAATTAGATAACAAAATATACGAGTTTAATGTAGCAGCGTTTGGAATCAAAACATCCAGCGCAGCATTGTTACGAGGTCTTACCAAAATAACAGAAGATTTGAAAGATTTTATGATAACGTTCGTAGATTATCCACATATTAGATCAAGCACATTTGATCAACATTCAGAACATCTAAAGAAATTATTCATAAAAGCACAAGAAGTAAATTTAACTTTCAATTTTAAACGATCTAAATTTTTCAAAGATAAAATCGAATTTCTAGGGCATTATTTAACGTCAGAAGGCAAAGTAACCGACCCGAAAAAAATTCGTAGCATAAAAAATTTCAGAGAGCCAAAAAATATAAAGGAATTACAAGCATTTCTAGGATTTGTCAACTTTTACACAAAGTCCGCAAAAAACTATTCAGAAAACCCAATTCGGTTTTCATATTTTCTTGGTCTCTATATTTATCTGGGTCCTATTTTTTGGGTCCTATATTTTTTGGGCAGTATATTTTTCTGGGCCTTAAATTTTTCGGATTCCACATTTTTCTGAGTCCCATTTTCTTCAAGCCTCATATTTTTTTAGGCACAATATTTATAAATAACGAGCAAAATTTACCTTGCTCCTGACGTCGCTTGGCTGCATTTTCATATATTATATTATTATATATAAATTTGCTAATTTTATTGACAATAGTAGTTCAATATATAATATGTACTTAATTTTTTTTCATAAATTTATATCATTATATTGTACTGCATTGAAATAAAAAATTTTTAATTTTTTGTAAATTAATAAGCTTCAATAAAAGTAAATAATTATTATTGACAATCATAGAATAAGAAAAATGTTTATATTACTGTCACGTCCCTTTAAAATTTCTTAATTTTCTTTTTGAATTTTTATTTTAATAAATTAGATTTTAAGAATTAATTTTAATTTCTTTTTCTTTTACGCCTATATGCCCTTCTACATCCATAGGCGTGAAAAGGTTACCCACATTACACGCTTCAATTAGGTTAAAAATCTACATAATCACAGGAATATATTTAGAAAAGAAATTTAAAATATTGTTATTTTTCTGCAACAGTAATTTTGAGAAATAATTATCAGTTCAATAGATATAAGTCGTTTACAATAAATATACCTGACGCATGATTCACACCAAACATTGTATACTAACGATACTGTATATATATATATATATATAATGAACCTTTGCGCGTATCAACTACCTTATACACATTTTAAATACAATAAGAACCTTCTGTACCGAACAAATTATCTTCTCTACCTAAACTTTCTACACAGAAAATCGTTTGTACGAATGTTTGGTATGGACGACTGTGAAAAATATTTTTTATGATACAAAAAAATTATTTTCTTTTTCCACGCTAGACAAATCTTAGGGCAAACAACTTTTCTCTTGTTTATGTACACATTTTTAACATATGCGTATTGGAAAATAGCCTAAGGGACCGACAATTATCTTTCGGTTAGACGGATACCATAAAAATTGTCTTGACGAGCTATAAAAATTGTCGCCACTAATCCAGGAAAAACCCAAACCATGAAAGAAAATATTATTTTAAATTTATACATAAGCATTTTCTTTTTCCTTCCATTATTTAAAATAAATAATTAATTAATAGAAACTCTGAAAAACATTCATCTTTATATATATATATATATATATATATATATATAAGCAAAATTCATTGTTAACTCCATAAAATCAATAAAACAATTTTTTCTTTGAGACCGAAAATGTACACATTTATTAATAATTCAATTAAATTATAATTATTATATAAAAAGAAAATATTTGTTTACATATTATACTCTGGAAATTTTGACTTGCATTATTATTATTAAAAATAGTAACCATATGCTTCTTTTTTCTTATGTAAACATAATACTTTCTTTGCGCTATTTTTTAAAAATATATTCCTGATTAATTTTAAACTAGTTGATATAATCTTTATAATAATAATTCATATTAATGATTCACAATGCGAATCTAAAAGGATACAAAGAAGAACTTTATCTTTTCTTTACTCTTATTAATATTTTAATAAAGTTAAATTAATATTATACACTTTTTATCCTTCTAGAAGAAACATCGTGAATGTTCTCGAATGTTTTAAGATAAACTTCTTTAATAAATAGTTATTAGTTAAAATTTATAGATTAAATTTATTGTATGGATTAAAATTTATAGATAGAAGTTAAGATTGCTGGTAAGACTCTCCGAGGAGGACCTGGCGTAGAAGGTATTTGAGGCTAAACGACAATTTACGGGTTTTTCATCTGCAGATCTTGATCCCTCCTTCCTCAGTGGATTGTTCACTTTTAAGAGGCGGCCGTATAGCTCTGTCCTTGTCTAATCTAAATTTTCGTTATTATTAATAAATTAAATATTATTACACAAAGGTAAGAGTATAGCCCAATAGATTTCAGGACGAGCAAACGATCCTATTCTATAAAAAAATATAAAATTTTCATTAGTTTTCGAGTGAGGTCTGAAACAGAATAACAGATATCAAGTTCAATTGTTTTTCCGTTTCAGACCTTACTCGAAAACTAATGAAAATTTTATATTTTTTCATAGAATAGGATCGTTTGCTTGTCCTGAAATCTATTGGGCTATACCGTTACTTTTTTATAATAATATATAATTTATTAATAATAACGAAAATTTAGATTAGTCAAGGACAGAGTTATACAGCCTCCTCTTAAACATCATAATTTGATATTCATAAATGAATTTATGCCTGAAGACAAATATGTAAATTTAAAAAAATTAAAAAAGTATGCCAAGGAAAAAGGCTTTAAATTTGTTTAGCATAGACGTAGCAAATTTCTGGTGAGGAGGGAGAGAGGGGAGAGGGCACACAGTTTTAGCAACGAAAATGATTTAGATAAATTGATTAATAATTAAGAATCTAATGATGTTTTAAATTAAAATAAGAAAAACTCAGAAACTCCATCGATTAACATATGTAGCAAAGTTTTCAAGCAACAAAATGTAGAGACGAACCTAGTTTTAGTTGAAGACGGAGTAACATCGAATGTGGCCTCTCCCCAATGACTGTGCCAGGCCTCCCTTGAGGGGCGTTCCTAAGTTGTAGTCCTTCTTACGACATATTTGGGGTTGCTGAGACCTGGCTGGGTCCGTCTGTTTTAGATAACGTCATTCGGGTCAAGGGGTATAAAGTATTCAGACAGGACAGAAACCTGCGCGGTGGAGGAGTAGCCTTGTATACTAAAAACAATTTAAAATGCACTATTTTGGCTACTTCGGATACTCAAACTATTCATAGTGAGGGTAAACCGGAGGTGCCTGAATATATTTTCTGTTCTGTGCAAATGAGCAATTCTGAACCCGTATTGGTTTCTGTTATTTATCGGCCTCCTGCTATTTTGTTTATTAAAAACACAAACTTTTTAAATGTTTTGAGAAATTATGCCTCTGAATACTCTCATAAAATTATAATGAGAGACCTGAATGCCGATCTCCTGCGTGAGAGCAGTGATGCCAAACTTCTTAACAACTTATCGGCTGAGCTTTCGTTGCAGTTGGTTCAGCACAGTGCCACGCATCACACTCTGACGTCTTACACTTGGATTGACCTGATTCTTGTTGACGATAATGACACAGTACTTGACGCACGAAACTTACTGGCGAATTTTCACAGTTCTTAATTGATGTATGTATTTCCTGTAGTCATGTTATAACAGATAAAAAAGCAATTGAGTGTAGAAATATTAAAGATATTTGTCCGACGTTATTAGTGCAAAGTCTGGCCGGCTGTGATTGGACGCCATTTACAGTTGGTACAGTTGACCCAGAATCTGCACTTGACTGCCTCTGTGACAATCTTACGGCAGTAATACATAATCTGGCGCCGCTAAAAACACTTAAAATTGGTAAAGATAAGTTTCCGTGGATAGACAAAGGATTGTCGCAGATGCGGTGCAAGAGAGATGCCACGTATCGAAGATACAAACGGACGAAGGATGAGAGATATCTCTCTGAATTTCTGCAACTACGTAAAGCGATTGACGAGCAGACTGAACAAGCTAGGACTACTTACTATCATAACAGACTGTTCGAAGCTCTTGCCAAAGGTAATGTCTGGAAGGAGTTAAAAGACCTGGGACTCCTGTCCGGACCTCAAGGGGACTTGAATGGATTTACTCCGGATGAGCTTAATGCGCACTTTGCGGGGGTGTCAGTCTCGTCGCACGATGATAATGAGGAATGTAAGAGAATTCTTTCCCAGTGTAGTGAAAGTGGCTTTGCCTTCAAACCAATTAATGTTACTGATGTGGTACTTGCAATTTCGCATTTTTCATCACAGGCTTGTGGCGAGGATGGCATTCCGCAGAGCGTGATACTCAAAGCTTTACCGTTTATCGGAGAACATCTTGTGACTCTGTTCAATTCCTCTTTTGCACGGGGGGTCTTCCCTTGCCTTTGGAAGCGTGCACGCATTGTGCCATTAAAAAAGTGTCCTGCACCAACAATACCTAAAGATTTTAGGCCCATAGCAATCTTATGTTTTTTTTTTAAAGGTCCTGGAGAAGATTGCCCATGACCAATTGCAACAGTATATTCCGACACATCGGATACTTGACTCTATGCAGACTGGTTTTAGAAAGCATCACTCAACGCAGACTGCCATACTTAAACTTACTGACGACATAAGATCAGGTCTAGATGAGAAACTTGTCACGCTACTACTTCTGTTTGACTTTAGTAAGGCATTCGACACGATCTCGCACTCCAAATTACTTGCAAGGCTGAGATCGATGGGGTTTTCCAGGGCTGCACTCGAGTGGATTAGCTCCTATTTATCAGGTAGGAAACAAATGGTTTCCACGCATTTAAAAGAGGAATCGAGTTGGCTAACAACCAATTTAGGAGTTCCCCAGGGTTCAGTGCTCGGGCCTCTGTTGTTTTGCCTTTACATTAATAACATACGTGACACCCTTGACCCCGGTTGTGTCGAGCACCTATTATATACAGATGACCTGAAAATTTATACGCAGGTCTCTTATGAGGATGTGAATGAAGGTATTCGTATTCTACAGAGGGTGGCCAAGGCGGTGTCGGGATGGGCTGTCGATGCTTCTCTCACATTAAATGCAGGCAAAACTGAGGCAATCGTTTTTGGCAATGGTCGATTTATTAATGACTTTTATGCTGGTGAGCCAAGGACGATTGAGCTTGAGGATGGTGTCGGCATATCTTTCTCTGATACCGTTACGAGCCTTGGTGTTGTGCTTGACTCTAAGCTATCATGGGAGCCACATGTGACTATGCTGACTAAGAAGTTTAATAGAACCATGTATGGCTTACGGTTTTTTTGTCGGTATACTACTGAGGCTCTGCGCAAACAACTCGAAACCGCCCTGCTGTTTCCACATCTTGATAACTGCTCAGTACTTCTGCTCGATGCCTCACAGGAGTTTAAAAGACGATTACAAAGACTACAAAATTCATGTGTGAGATACGTATTAGGCATGAGAATGGGCGATCATATCTCTCCTCATAAAGCTGCGCTGGGTTGGCTGCGTACTGATGCGAGGAGACAGTATTTTATGGCTGTACTTATGTACAAAATCGTGCGCATGAATACTCCCGAGTATCTAGTGGGTCTCTTCACTAGATATGTATCTAGGGTAGCCACTAGGGGAGAGATTAAGGATTTCGCGGTGCCCTTCGTGCGTACTGAGACTGGAAGGAATTCCTTTCAAGTTCAGGGTGCGCATTTTTGGAACTCCTTGCCTGCTGATATAAAGAATCTTCCATCGCTCAGCAGGTTTAAGTCGGCTCTAAGGGGGTACTTGCTCGACCTCCAATAAACTAAATTTTATTTTTTATTTATATGTTAATTTATTATAATGTGACGTCCCGTATATATACTCTTTTACTTAAAGTGTGATTGTATTTATTGGCTGAATGGTTAGTGAGTGAATGCTTTACTTGTTTTTATTATTTTGACGGCGTTTTTGTGCTACTGCATACGCTTTATTATTTTATTGCATTATTTATCATTTTTCATTTTGTATTTTAAATAAAAAATTTTTATATACTATGACTGATAGATATTGTATGACTGACTTTTAATTTATAGCATTGCGTGTATTTTACTATTTTTTTTGTATCTGTGATATCACTTCTTTTCTTGTGACTTACTTATTCAGTATTATTAGGTTTAGTAACTGACTGTGATATCAATTGCAATATTTTGTATTTATACATTGTTTTATGTGCAATATTTTATATTTATATATTGTTTTATGTGCAATATTTTTACATTTATTCATTGTTTATGTGCAATATTTATTATTATATTTATGAATTGTATTACACGCCCTTTGTATAATGATATGATGTACAATAAATAGTATCTATCTATCTAAGATTTATATTAACGATTACTTTTTATAATCATAAATTTAAGTATTTACTTTAAGATATGCATGTGCGTGTATATATATATATGTATATATATATATATGTATATATATATATGTATATATATATATATTAGGGTGTCCCTTATTTACCAATGTTTTTTTTTTCGTTGTGCCGCTCCCTGGATCTTTAATTTATGCTAAAAAATGAAGATTTTACTCGGAAAAAGTGAGAAAAAGACGTTTTAAACCGTGCCTATTTCGCAAAACGAGATTTTAGTCCACGTATACGCGTTATACTTAATCTAACGTATTTCATTTCTCTACTATGTTTAAAAAGAGCTTTAAACAGTTCAACTATTACATTTTTCCATGTAAAATTTGGCATAGAATTCGAATTTTTACTCATTTTAAATCAAAACGTACATATAGTAAGGTAAGAGACACGTTTACATCAGTTAAGGTCAGTTTTTTTAATGATTATTTGTTTTTTATTAATAATGAATGTTATTTATGATTTGTCTGATTATTTTGAGTAATAATTTTTAGAATATTAGACATGAAAATTCACAAAACGAATGAATCAACATACTTTGTATATTTCAAAATGTCGGAAACACGTAAAAGCGAATGGGCGTGTACGTAAAATTCACCAAAATTCTCAAAAAATATATAATATTAAATAAAAACAAATATAGTCATTATAAAGCAATAAAATTTATTAAAATTTTTGTTGGTTTGATAAAGTTTCAATTATCATCTTTTTCCTGCAATTTTATTTTTTTACAATTGTTTGCTTATTAGCATCTTCAAAATCTTTACGAAATTGGCATACATTTTGTATCAAGAATAATTTCTGATCTTCATTCTTGGTTCTGTTTATATAATCTTCGGTAAGTTTTACAGCTCTTTCAGCAGCATCATTTACAACACGTAAATTTTTAACAATCTCTAAGCCTTTTAAATAATCATCATTAGTAGACCAAGTCTTACAATCAGTGTACAAAAAGTTTTTGTTAATATTAAATCTATCAAAAAATAAGAGTGATTGACGATTTATAAAGTGATCTAATTCTAGAATTTTAAAATTTTTTAAATCTGTAGGATTATTAATTATGTATTTTTTCGGAGGTAAATCATCAGTGTAAAAGTCTTTTTCTAACGATAAAACCATCTGACATCTGACTTCAAAAGATAAAGCATCATCAAAAAATGAAATAGCACTTGCCTCAGGGGCTAAGTACCATAAATGCCTTTTGATCTTTTCTAAGGCAGCATTGGATACTAAAGAATCAATGTCAGCATAATCGTACAGTTTTTTAATAAATTAATTAAAAACTTGAATACATCGAAGGTAGGGGAAATCAGGGTAAATCGGACCCCGGGGAAATCGGACCGGCATCACTTTATGTAAAAATATAGTAAATTTTTATTTGACCAATAAGATTTTAATATTGTTACATTGAATTACTTTTATTGCTAAAGTTTTTTATTTAGTTTTAATCTTCTAATATTTACGTATATTCATATAAAGTAATGCTGGTCTGGTTTGTCCCATGGGTCCAATTTACCCCGGTTACCCCTAATATTATAAAAAAATATTATCATACGCTTAAACCAACTATTGTAAACAAAAATTGTTTTTGAAAACAATCTTAGAAATTTCATAATGTACAAAATATGTTAATTTATAATTGTTGTGAATTTTTATGTCTATTTTTCGAAAATTATTACTCAAAATAATCAGGCAAATCATAAATAACTTTCATTATTAATCAAAAAAGCAAAAAATAATTTAAAAAACTGACCTTAATTAATGCAAAAGTGTCTCTTACCTTACTATATGTACGTTTTGATCTAAAATAAGTAAAACTTCGTTCTTATGCTAAATTTTACATAAAAAAATCTAATAGTTGAACTGTTTAAAGCTCTTTTTTAACATAGTAGAGGAATGAAATACGTTAGATTAAGTATAATGCGTATACGTGGACTAAAATCTCGTTTTGCGAAATAGGCACGGTTTAAAACGTCTTTTTCTCACTTTTTCCGAGTAGAATCTTCATTTTTTAGCATAAATTAAAGATCTAGGGGGCGGCACAACGAAAAAAAAAACATTGGTAAATAAGGGACACCCTAATATATATATGCTATTAATAATAATTAAATCATTTCTTTTTATTTTTAACGAAATAAAATACCACCAAACATACATATATGTATGTATATACATGCAATTTTAATAAATGTAATGCGTTTATGCACCTAATAATTTTATATTTTTTTTCTAATGTTTTTATACAATTTTAATAATTCTTTTAGAATAAGACAATATGTATTAATCATTTTCTTTTTTTTTGCGTCAATTCATTATTTTTGTTAATATTAAGTTCAACATTTCTGTATTCTATCCTAAAGGAAGGATACCTTAGAGAGAGAGAGAAAGAGATTTTCGAGTTACAACGATTCTGCTCAGACATTGCCGAACTTTGGGCCAAGATCTCCTCCCTGTTTGGGCCCGTTCTCAACAAATTTTCAACGAAACTCTGCATTTTTCGGTCATTGACCAATACTTTTCCATCCAATATCTTAATCTCTTAAATAATACCCCCAAGTTTCCCTTGGAGAGGAAAACAAAAACTTTGAGTCTCGAAAAGAAACAAAACAAAATCAGCCTAAGGAAGCGACTCGGGCTAGTGTGCAGGTCCTCAGCATTTCCAAACACTTTCTTATCAAGTTCTCATCAAGTCTTCTTCAGAGCCTCAACAAGCTCACTACGAATTCTAAATCCAATCTCTTTTTTCTACAAATATACCAAGACACTGTTTTTTTTTCAAGGATCTCCAACACATTAATATTATTACACTGCTCTATTTTTTTCAAGGATCTTATTACCAAATTTTCTCTCTTTACAAGTATTCCTGACATTAGGATAATAAGTATAGTCTTTTATTAAATAAACATTTAACATTTCAATTTAAAATCAAATTGTTTTTATTTACAATCTGCTTTATATTTTTATTTTCAACAAATTATTTTGTTATTTTTATTTTTCTATCTTCTCTTTGCATGATTAATCAATCTTAAAGTCATTAATAACTTTTAAAAGTTATCATTTTATATATTTTTCTTGAAATTTATTATTATATGTTATAACTCCTCTACCTTTCCGCCGAGATTCACCAAATTAAATAGGATCTCGACAGTATAAGTAACCTGGATTCTCACGCTTACGGATCCGCTTATACTTAAACCTTTTTCCTATTTCCTACACATACACCATCGGAATAGTTCGCGTTATTTATTTTTCTTTATAAAAAGAGACGGTTAGTGCTTGAGTAACCAGGCCGTCAAGTAACCTTTAATACATCGGCGCTTATAAATGTACGTCCCTCAGACATCACATTACCATCAACTTTTACAGGAAGTCTGCGTTCCTTATATCAAAATTTTTTTGATCCCATGACATTAGTACGAAGAATTGGGAAACTAGATTTTTTCATTGCTATGACATGCAATCGGAAATGGGAAGAAATCACAAATAATATAGGACAAAGTGAAGAAGTAACAGATAGACCAGATATTGTTGTTGAAGTATTTTATCAAAAATTAAAACTATTAATAGAGTAAATTTCTAAAAAACATATTTTGGGAAAATGCATTGCATGTTCATACATAGTATGTTAAAAGAGAGGATCACCGCATGCCTATATGCTAAAATTTTCAAGTATAAATGATAAAATTTACAATAGTGTTGATGTTGATAAATTTATAGTAGCTGAAATTCCAAATGAGAATCCCAGATTATATGAAATAGTTAAACAATTTTCGATCCGTGGCCCTTGTGAAGATCAGAATAGAAACTCATCTTGTATGGATAAAGAATTAGAAAAGGGTACGAAAAATTTTTCGAAACGATTTAATGAAACTACAACAATGACAAATGGTTATCCTATTTATTGACGAAGAAATAACAAAAATAAGATATTATACACAAAAAATGAGTCGGCAGACAATAGATTTATGGTTTCTTATAACCCGTATTTATTACTAAAGTTTAACTGTCATATTAATATTAAATTATGTTTTACAATACGAGTTATAAAATATTTATTAAAATACTGCTTCAAAGGACATGATTGAGCATTTATCGAAATGAAAGCAAGTGAAATAAATACTGAAAGTGATAATAATGATGGAATGGATAAAACGAACGATTTAGATATGTTTTATGATGAAATTAAACAATATATAAACACAAGATACGTTTGCGCACCAGATGCTATGCATCGCATATTGGAATATAATATTAGTGAACTATCACATACAATTTATAGATTAGCCGTTCATAATGAAAATGAACAATATGTGTATTTTAAAGAAGGATCCAAACACGAAATTGATAAAGAAAATGTAAATACAACATCAACAGCGCGGTTCGAACTTAATAAAAGTGACCCAGAGGCACATAGTTACTTTTATTCTGGTACTCCGCAAAGTTATAATTTTAATCGAATACATAAAACATGGACGAAAAAAATAAAAACTATGAAACCTATTCTAACCAGAATGTATTCAGTTAATCCAAAACAAAGAGAAAGATTGATTTGAATAAAATGTAAGGTTAACGCTCGTTGGAAATATGTTGAAAAATAAATGAAAACCAACACTGATCTTGGAATACGAGCAAGAGTTCTTTATTGTTTTTAAATGATCGTCAAAGCGACGTTTCGGGTACTTAACATGCACCCTTTATCAAGCAAAATGCCTATGCAGGCCAGTCAATAAGATACATTAGTTAAAAATTATGAAACGTAACGCTGTCCATCATTACGTAGTCAAATTGACAGTATTTTATTTGACTACGTAATGATAGACAGCGTTATGTTTTATAATTTTTAACTAATGTATCTTATTGACTGGCCTGCATAGGTATTTTGCTTGATAAAGGGTACATGTTAAGTACCCGAAACGTCGCACTATGGTCCGAAGCGATTTTTCATTGGACAAAATCAAGTAGCGCCTAATAGGATAGGGTTAGGGAGGTCTACCAGGGCTTATTTTGAAGGTCTTGTGATGTACTTTCATGAAAAAATATCTATGAAAAGCTTTCTCTAACGGAAATATCTTTAACAACCCGTCAAAACTAAGATTTCTCTGAATTTTTCACTTGTTTCTCCTTAAACGTTAGTATGAAGGTAATGAGGAGACAAATACATCACAGATTATTAAAGTAGGGTGAAGAACCTTTAATTTGCTCTCTCAAAAACGTTTCTAGGTGCCATAGAACCCTAGTTACAATAATTTCAAGTCGAGAGTCTCCCTAAAAACAAGCTTTTTAACATATCTGGCTTGTTTCTTTGAAAAAATTTTTTCAAATAATACTTTAACGCTTAACTGAAACAGATTGAGAAAAAAATAATCGCATTTTATTAGTACTCTATTTAAGTCATTAAAATTGATTTTTTTTGCCCTCTTATTGGATTAAATTATTTTTTAATGATACAAAACAATGTCTTTTGTAAATTTTAAACTAAGGTACAAGAATCCATTGTTTGAATGCAGCTCAAAAAATTTTAGAATCCTTAAAGGGTCTAGCTGATTATGATGGGGTCAGGTAACTCCGCCCCCCCCTCAACGGTATTACCAAACAAAAAGTACTCCAATAAAGTACATTAACCTCCAGGCGGCCGGCATTTCAGAATGTCCAAAAGTGATCCTTTGAAAAATTTTTCTATACAAAAAGTTTCCAATAGGCTAGCAATGTAGGCCGACCTTGAGATGATGCCTATCGGTATCACCCCGGCCGCCTGCAGGTTAAGGTTCTGTCCATACAGTCTGTATCAAAAGTTAGTATTTTCGATAATGGTTTATATTTTTGGGTAGAGAAGATTTATTCAATTTTTCACATAGTAATTTATTAGATAATATTAAAACAGTTATTTTAAAATTTGTTCCATTTAAATATAACAATTTATTAAAGAGTTATAGCATTTAAAGTTTATAACTTTTTAATAAATTGTTATATTTAAATCAAACCAGGTTTAAAATGATTATTTTAATATTATCTAATAAATTACTTCGTGAAAAATTGAATGAACCCTCCCTACCCAAAAATATAAACCATTATCGAAAATGCTAATTTTTGACACAGACTGTATAGCCAGAACATCCTTAAAATATTTTCTGAACACATCAAGGCTATGCCTTTTTTTATAATTTTAAATAATTAATATTGGTAAGATATAATGACTAATAAAGATATAATATATATTTTAAAAAATTATTACCATAACAATAATTATTATAATAGATTAAAACGTATAATAAAAATGATTTTAATACTTAAGACTTCTGGGTTAAAAAGCTAAATTAAAAATCATTTGCATATATTTGAATTATGTCATACTACTTGAATATTAGTGCAATATTAGCTAAGTTAAATTATTGTTATAAATACGTACATCATGTTATATAAATATCAAAAAATTAAATGAGCTCATATTGCACTAATATTCAAGTAGTATTATATAACGCTAATATATGTGTATGATTTTTTATTTGACTATAAAAGATCTTTAACTGTTCTGAATGTTTAACGCCCAGATTACACGTTTCAAAATATTTTTTATAAATAATACATAAATAAATAGAATAATTTTAATGATATTTTGAAATAATACATTCAAAAATGCATATATTTGAGTATTCTAAGTTTTCTAATCAACTGTAGGTATTCTAAGTATAAAAAATGTAACCCGTAAGTATAAAAACATCAAAACTAAATAAATAAGATATCGGTTATTATAATGTTCACTACAAATATAATTTTACTACACTCACAGATTTTAAAGTCTGATTAAGGCGACTTCGGATTTTAGGTTAGGTTTTATTTTTGAGTTTACAAATTACTCTTTCAATATGTAAAATTTTTCAGATTTTTTAATTTTCTACCATTCTACGGATTATGATAAATGGTGGAAAATTAAAAAATTCAAAAAATTTTAGAAACTGAAAGAGTAATTTGTAAACTACAAAATGAAATCGAACCGAACTTCCGTAGTCGCCTTAAAATAAAATATAATTATTTTTACGGAAAAAAATCTTTTGAAGATAATTTTAGCGAAATTCTGCCTTGAAAATTTAAAGATTCTAAAATTTTTTAAGCTACATTCAAACAATAGTTTTTTGTTCCTCAGTTCAAAACCTACAAAAAACAATGTTTCGTACCATTTAAAAAAAAATTAATTCAACAAGAGAGCAAAAAAAATTATTTTTTTCCCAAATGTATGATTTTGGCGCTCAATTTTACGGGCGTAAATAGAGTACTGGCAAAATAGGATTATTTTTCCTAAATCTATTTCACTGAAGCGTTAAAATAAGATTTAAAAGAATTTTTCCAAAGAAACAAGCCAGATATATTAAAAAATCTTGTTTCTATGGAGACTTTCGACTTAAAATTGTTGTAACTAGGGTTCTATAGCACCTAGAAACGTTTTAAAAAAAGCGAATTGAAGGTTTTTTACTCTATTTTAATAATTTGTAATGTATTTGTGTCGTCATTCCTTTCATACTAACGTTAAAGGAAAAATAAGCTAAAAATTCGGAAAATCCTTGGTTTTGATGGGTTGTTTAAGATATTTCCGTTACAGAAAGCTTTTCATAAATATTTTTCTATGAAATTACATCAGAAGACCCTTCAAAATGAGCCCTGGTAGACCCCCGTAACCCTATATTATTAGGTGCTACTCAATTTTGTCCCATGGAAAGTCGTTTCGGATCATAGTGCGTCGCTTTGACGATTATTTAAAAACAATAAAGATTTCTTGCTCGTATTCCAAGATCAGTGTTGGTGTTCATTTATTTTTCAAAGAGAAAGATTGTTTTTAAGATTAAAAGCAAGAAATTTAATTGAAATCGATGATGAACGGTATAAATGTTTAGAAGAATCATGTAAATCTCGATTTCCAGAAGCTCTTTGTCAATTATTTGGTTACATTTGTACATTTCACAATTCAATCAATGCTCGAGAATTATATGAGAATTATAAAATGCAAATCACAATGACATCAAAATACGCTTTTGAAGCCATCGATCGCATGTTTCAAGATGTATGTTATAATAATTATTCGTTTGGAGGAAAAACCTTTATCATATCAGGTGATTTAAGACAAACATTGCCAATAGCAAAACATGGAAATAGAACACAGATAGTAGAAAAGCGTGTAAGAAAAGCTATTTATGGGAACATTTTTAATGTATGTCTTAAGAAGAAAATAAACATTTATCGGAATCGGATGATAAATTTTAAAGTTGGTTACTTAATATAGGAAATGGTAATTTTCATTCAAAATATGAAAACGGAAATAAATTTATACAAATTCCAAAAGAAATATTGTCAAAAGGCAATCTAATTGATGAAATTTACGGGCATAATATAAATATTGAAAATTGTTACTATTGCGAAAATATTATATTAGCACCGAAAAACGTAGATGTAACAGAAATAAATGAAAAAATTTTATCAAAAATAAATGAACCAGTGATAGAGTACTTGAGCATTGACTCTGCAAAAGATGTAAATGACGAAAGTTTAGACGTAATTTTTCCAACAGAATTTTGAACTTCTTTAACGCCTAACGATTCACCTCCACATAGATTATAATTGAAAAAAGGAGCTATAGTAATACTTCTAAGAAATTTTAATTTGAATGAAGGACTTTGTTACGAAACCCGATTAGTAATAACGAAATTAAAACAATTTACCATTATTGCGCAAATATTAACAGGAAGTAAAAAAAGAGCACTATATTCTTACCACGTATGACCTTATCAGCAAATGATGAACTGCCATTTCAGATGACCAGAAAACAATTTCCTGTAAAACTAGCTCATGCAATGACTATTAATAAGTAGCAAGGACAATCATTTAAAAAAGTAGGAGTGTATTTACTAACACCAATATTCAGTCATGGGCAGTTATACGTGGCACTTTCAAAGACAACTCATAAAAAAGAATTGAAAATATTAACAGAAAAATCAAGAAAAGTTAAAGATAAACTGGTCTATACAAACATCGTTCACAAAGAAATTTTATAAAACTACAATACAAAAATTGAATATAATGAATAAGTAAATAAAATCAAACCTTTGAAACTCTAATATAACATTAAACATAAAAAAAATTGAAAATTATGAAGTGGAGTTTAGCGCTGTGTGGTTAAAATCACGGCACAAATTCTGTGCCATTGAAAAAACACGATTGCTTTTTTAAATGCTGTATGGTTAAAAAATACATGGTTGCCATTGTAAGTGCTATGATGGGGGAGAACGCTAAAACTGCTGTAAGCGCTGTGTAATTAGAAATTTGTGACTGCTTTTCAGAGCACTATTTGGTTTAAAAAACGCAGCTGCTATTTTAAGACTTAAAGATGAAAAACGCAACAACTATTGAAAGCGTTGTGTAATTAGAAATTTGGAACTGCTTTTCAGAGCACTATCTGGTTTAAAAAACGCAGCTACTATTTTAAAAGCTAATGATGAAAAACGCAACAACTATTGTAAGCACTGCGTAATTAAAAATTCACGGCAGCTATTTTAAGCGCTGTATGGTTAAAAATACGCAGCTGCTATTGTAAATGCTGTGTACTTAAAAAACACAACAACTATTGTAAGCACTGTGTAATAAAGAATTCGCGGCTGCTGTTTTGAGCGCTGCGTAGTTGAAAAAACGTGGCTGCTATTGTAAGCACTGTGTAATTAAGTATTCACGGTTGCTATTTTGAACGCTGTGTAATTAAAGGAACTCGAACGCCAATGTGAGCACGGTTTGATTGATAATACCCGACTTCTATTAGAAACGCTGTATAATAAAAATAACTCATAAAATATTTCATAAGAGATTTCAGGAAGATGCATATTCCATGAAAGGTTTATGAAATGTTTCATATCTTCCGTTTTAATATTCCAGAATCTTCCATGAATGTTTTAACGGAATGTTTCATGAAATATTTCTGCAAGATTCCTAAAATGTTTCAATGAAAGATCTGAGATGACCCAAATCTTCTAATAAAATATTCTTGGAATCTTACAACAATATTCCATGGAATATTCTAATGTAAGAAGAATTAAAGACATACAAATATTACAGGAATATTTCATGGAAGGTTCCTAAAATATTTAAAATCTTCCCTGCTAATATTCCATGAAGCTCCTATAAATATTTTATGCTGTGTGGAAGGTGATCAAAATATGCTAATTAAATAGTGTAAAAATTTATCATGTGTCACATGCTAAAAATTTTAATAAAATATGTAGTAATATTTGATTTAGCAAAACTTTTGAACCACAAAAACTCTTCTAACACAATAAGGTTTCATATAAAGTGTTCAACTTGTACTTTTTCATCTTCCATGCACTTTTTTGTAAGAGTTTTAGTTTTTTGGTTTTTCAAGTTCTTATAAGCACTTCTTGTTATTATATTTTCGAGAAGAATAACCTAATATTTGTCTCTGGGCTTATCAAATGAAAAGAAGCAACATGGGTTCATGCTTTTCATCAAAGAATTATAACCTGCAGTATTAGCTAAATCTATTTCCTGGAGGTGCGGGGACCTCTCCTTATTAGTTGTGCAAGTTTCAAATTACTACTTAAATTGTATATTAACAGATGTCATCGATGTAAATATTTACGTTCTCTGAATACTATGCATTTATTCGTAAATAGCCATAAAACTATTTTTCAACATTAATTTTAATATTTGAGCTTAATAGCTCCATAACATAAGGCAGATATCCTTCAATTTTATCATAATTTTACTATTATACTTACGTTCCAAACACTTTTGAGCATTTTTTTTATAAATAAAATAAAATGGTTTGGTTTTGAATTTTTTTTTTCATTTTCACCTATTTTTTTCCAAACCGGTCATGTGAAACGATTTTAAAAGTGATGAAGGAATTCCGCTATACAATTCTTGTCCTTTAACAATCAATTCATCTTCCTCAGTCAAATCCATTATTGAAAATTAAAAATATTTTAAAAATTTTTATTTATTTAAAATGAACTTTCTCTAAAAATATACACAATATAAGTAAGCTAAAAAGTAAGCATTTAAAGAATACTTTAAAATGCTTTTTTTTAAATTTTTTCTAGGATGAAAATTAAAGAATACACGCTTTTTCAAAGTCAGAGCAAAAATTTGATAACCTGCTCAGAATTATTGCCCGGTACTGTATATTGTGACGTTATAAACGTGCTTTAACAAATTACTACGAATATGATGCACTTATTATTTGTACTATACAAATACTTTTACTAATCTACCATTCAATCAGCGTTGAATACGAATCGTTCTTTAAAATTCACGATTCAACGACAAACGCTGACAAAATGGCGGATTTAGCCGTTACAATTTGTCTATTAAGTACGATCTTGGTACTCAAAAAACCGATCGCTTTTAAGTGTAAGGTTCTTTTAAAAGCGAGTAAGCTGAGCTAGACCGTACACTACAGAGACGTCTTGCTCTGTAGATTCGGGTCCGTATGCAGCAGCTTACTCTTAAATGTTTTGAATATTAATTATTTTCTGGAAAAGGAAATACAAGGAAAGAATGCATCAGGTTTCTTGGACCTCATGTATGGTAACACGCACGAATTTGTATCAGAAAATCTTCGCGAATACAATTTTTATTACAACAGCGTAAAAGCTACAAGCTATGCTTTGACTGCTTCACGTTAATGTGAGACCTAACCAAATCAGGCTACAGCCTTCTCACGTGATTTGAATTTGTTTGTGTAGTAAAAGAAAATCACTTATACACTACACAAGAAAAAACACTATGAAATTTACTTTAGTAAAATTATTTCTATTTAATTTACTAACAAGATATTATTTGTTCACTTACGGTTAGGAAGCTGCCATTTCGGCAAACTCTTTTACCATCTTTCGTGAACAAATAATATAATAAGTTAAAATGACTCGGTAATTAGATTTAATTAGAACTCCATTGTCGAACTGGCGATACACGAGTGCTGGCTCACTCAATTCGTCTTTGCCAGATCGCTAGGATGATTTCCCACCATCCGCTGCCCCACTCCTTATCGACGTTGTAGGGAGAAAGGGATATTACACATTGTGATGTATACGCATTACACTTAATCCTCGCTTGACTGTTAAAATTCGGGGCGTAGCTGCGCGCTTGTAAAAGCGCGTTCACTACATCACGTTTACGCTACATTTTCTTTGCCATCTACGTTCAAATTCCTTCATATCCTGATAAAATCTTTCATCATGCTCTTCACTGTAATCACCTAGGACTGGTGGAAATTCATCAATGTGCAAATCGAGGAAGTGGAGTTTCAAATTCATTAAGCAACCTAATTTTTTTAAAATTTTGTACCATATTTTCCACGATGCTCTTGTAGTTCTCATCTTTATTGTTATCAAGAAATTTTGTTGCAACATCTTTAAAACTCAACCAGGCTGCCTTATCGGTATCATTTATACTTGTGACGAATTCTTCGTCCCTGAACATTTTGCGAATTCGAGGTCCATCAAAGATACCTTCCTTCAATTTAACCAGAGTTATATTCGTAAAGGAGGTTTCCAAGTATTTAAAGCATCGCCCCTCTTTATCGAGAGCTTTAACAAATTGTTTCATCAGCTCTAATTTAACATGTAAAGGCGGTAAATGGATTTTGCTAGAATCGACAAGAGGACGATTGATGACATTGTTGGAACCTGGAGTAAGTAATGGTCTCGCTGGCCACACTTTTGTATTATAGTGTTTTGCTTTATCTCGACGGTCGAACATGCATAAATAGCATGGGTACTTGGTAAAACCTGATTGTTGACCTAGTATCATGGACAATATTTTTAGGTCTTCGCAAATAAACCTTCATGCTCACTATACTTTATTTTATTTGAAACGTTTTCGATGTTACAGTATTCTTCTTTGAGTACAGTTGAATGAGCCAATGGTGACGGAGCATACTCGTTCGTATTGTGAAGAAGTACTGCCTTCAAGCTTCGCTTAGATGAATCGATGAATAACCTCCACCCTTCTGGCTTGTATAAAGAGTACCCCCCGTTAAGATAGGTAAAATGCCCCCCCCCCCCCATAGGTTTCAAAACTAATATTTTTTCTTGTTTTTATAGTAATTAAAATTAGGTTTTGCTATACGTATAGTTTCCTAACCCATACCCTAACCTCAACATAACCTAATAATCACTTTTTTTATAAAATTTTTTTTTTATCTGGAAGGATGAATAATATTAATCCCACAAAAATCATATGACTAGGTCTTAGCACTCTTTTTTACTGTGATTTTTTGCGAGTCCTAGAAAGCAGTTTTTCTAACCTAAAAATAAAATTAAAATCATAAAATTTCCTAAACTTTGCTCAGGGAGGTGCTACAACTAATCTTCTGGGCTTAAAATTTGTATTTTCAAAAAACAAATAAAGTTTATGATGACCAAAAACTCGATTCTGGCATGGGGCCATGGCGAAAAACTCGAAAAACCGTTTTTGCATAGGTTTTTTGTCGGTTATTGGTCTCTAGCAACTCACAAATCATTTTTAAAGAAAAAAATAACTTCATTGGATTATACGTGAAAAAATACATTGAAAATATGCATGATAACTTTGGGAATACTTGGGTGCTGTTACAAAACAATTAAAAAAATAAAATAATTCTCAAATTGTTACATAGCTACTTTGCATCGTTGCTGTATTTTATGTTTTTATGACCTTGGTCATCTCTTTAGAGTCATAAAGCTACTATTTAATGTATCCATAGGGAAATTATGTCCATTACATGCGAAAAACAGGGACAAATACTAGACAGATAGCTATAACTCCTATATATACACACAAAGAATAGTGAGCTGTCGCTAGGAACAACGCGCTTCATTCTCATATATGTAGAAGCAATGTATTTCTTATGACCAAGGTCATGAAAACATAAAATGCAGCAACGATGCAAAGTAGCTATGTAACAATTTGAGAATTATTTTATTTTTTTAATTGTTTTGTAACATCATCCAAGTATCCCTAAAGTTATCATGCATATTTTTAATGTATTTTTTCACGTAAAATCCAATGAAGCTATTTTTCTTCTCTAAAAATGATTTGTGAGTTGCTAGAGACCAATAACCGACAAAAAACCTATGAAAAAATGGTTTTTCGAGTTTTTCGTCATGGCGCAATGCCAGAATCGAATTTTTGGTCATCATAAATTTTACTTGTAGCCCCTCCCTGAACAAAGTTACGGAGATTCAATGATTTAAATTATATTTTTTGGTCAGAAAAACTGATTTCTAGGGCTCGCAAAAAATCACAGTAAAAGAGAGTGCTGAGACCTAGTCATATGATTTTCGCGGGATTAATTAGATTCATCCTTCCAGATAAAAAAAAATTTATAAAAAAAGTGATTTTAGGTTATGTTGAGGTTAGGGTATGAATTAGAAAACTATAAATATAGCAAAACCTAATCCCAATTACTATAAAAACAAGAAAAAATATTAGTTTTGAAATCTGTGAGGGGGAGGCATTTTACCTATCTTAACGGGGGGTACTCTTTGGTTTAAGCTCATTAATAAGTCCTCGTACATCAGTGCAATACACTAGATCAGATTTGTTAGTGAAGTATGATTGAAACGCTTCTTCTCGGTTTCGATAAAATATACCTTTTACGTCCTTTCCTAATACATTGAAAGACTTTAATTGAGAAGCCATTAATTCAGCTGCATGTTTTGCTAATCCAGCATTCCTAAACATGTCATTAAGTTAAGCTTGAGAGATCTTTTTTTGGCTTTTCTCTTTACCAATGGGAAAATATTCCTTATCACTGTCCGAAAACAGTTCTTCTCTACTTTTGACGGATTCACTTTCTGCTTTTCTCAACGATTCATTTTCGTCAGTATTGTCGTCTGTATAGTCGTTAAGATTTTCTACGTCTTCTTCTGTACCACAATCAACTAGCATACTATCCATTCCTTGTATAAAGCTGTCTCGTAAAGCCTCGCCTATCAAACTTTCGACTTTTTGCTTCTGCGGACGAACAAGACTAGAAACTGTCGCATACAATATTTTATCTGGTTGCACTCTATTTACCCCACTTACATTTGTCACGCAAGTGTAGCAATTACTTTTATCTAATGGTTTTTTCCAAATAGCTGGTTTCAAAAACTTTATTTTACTTTAATCTCTAGTTTTATCGGATATATGTAACATTTTGCAAAAAATATATTCTTAGTAATACAGACTCTAAAAATAACTTGAAACAACATTAGTCTGAAGACAAATCTTACGATTGCTATATCTTGAAAAGAAGAAAACTGGGAGTATTCGAATTTCACCTATTTGTAGTGTTATCTTGTGTACAATATTTCCCTCACTGAGTAACTTAAACTTTCAATAACTGGATTTTTTATGTAGTCCTTTTAATCCTGCTGCCACGGAAGACACTGGAACGATGACAACTGCCTGAAAGGGATGTGTAGAATGATTCGCTTCCAAACTTCCGTTGTAACAAAGCCAGTGAGGCACGCTGTCCTGCAGGGGAACACTATAACGTGAAAATGATGCTGTAGTGTGTCCGACGACGAGTTGACATTGTCCTCGTCAAAGTCAGAAAGCCTTTGTACTTAGGTCTGGGGAGGTACGAGGGTTATCACCCCTAGGACGGCTGACTCACCTGCGATCGGAACAGGAATTCTAGCATGCGGGTTTTTCAATAAATCTACGGATACTAAAAATAATTTTAATAATATTGAGATTGCTTCGGGATCTCGCGAAGAAGTTGATCATGACTGTGTAAGTGATTTCAATAGTTACTGCTATATTTGTACGAAATATGTGTGGAAAAAACATAAAAAGCATGTAACTAAAAAAATAAGAGATTTATTTAAAGCATGCTTTGAAATAGGAATTTCTCAGCAAAATTCAACCTAGGTTCCGCATATTATATGTGCTAAATGTTACAAAATGTTAAATACATTCGATGAAACTAGAGATAAAAGTAAAATAAAGTTTCTGAAACCAGCTATTCGGAAAAAACCATTAGGTAAAAGTGATTGTTGCACTTGCGTGACAAATGTAAGTGGGGTATATAAAGTGCAACTAGATAAAATATTGTATGCGACAATTTCTAGTGTCGTTCGTCCGCAGAAGCAAATGGTCGAAAGTTTGATGGACGAGGCTTCACGAGACAGCTTTATACAAGGAATGAATAGTATGCTAGTTGATTGTGGTACAGAAGACGTAGAAAATCTTAATGACCATACAGACGACGATACTGACGAAAATGAATCGTTGAGGAAAGCAGAAAGTGAATCCGTCAAAAGTAGAGAAGAACTGTTTTCGGACAGTGATAAGGAATATGTTCCCATTGGTAAAGAGAAAAGCCAAAAAAAAGATCTCTCAAGCTCAACTCAATGACATGTTTAGAAATGCTGGATTAGCAAAAGATGCAGCTGAACTAATGGCTTCTCAATTAAAGTCTTTCAATGTATTAGAAAAGGACGTAGAAGTTACATTTTATCGAAACAGAGAAGAAGCGTTTCGATCATACTTCACTAGCGAATCTGATCTAGTGTATTAAACCAATGTACAAGGACTTATTAAATAGTTTGAACCATATTTATACAGTCAGAAGAGTTAAGGTTATTCATCTATTCATCTAAGCGGAGCTTGGGGGCAGTACTTCTTCACAATACGAACGAGTATGCTCCGTTACCATTGGCTCATTAAACTGTACTCGAAGAAGAATACTGTAACATCGAAAACGTTTCATATGAAATAAAGTATAGTGAGCATGAACGGTTAATTTGCGAAGACCTAAGAATATTGTCCATGATACTAGGTCAACAATCAGGTTTTACCAAGTACCCATGCTATTTATGCATGTTCGACCATCGAGATAAAGCAAAAGACTATAATACAAAAGTGTGGCCAGCGAGACCATTACTTACTCCAGGTTCCAACAATGTCATCAATCGTCCTCTTGTCGATTCTAGCAAAATCCTTTTATCGCCTTCACATGTTAAATTAGAGCTGATGAAACAATTTGTTAAAGCTCTCGATAAAGAAGAGCGATGCTTTAAATACTTAGAAACCTCCTTGACGAATATAACTCTGGTTAAATTAAAGGAAGATATCTTTGATGGACCTCGAATTCGCAAAATGTTCAGGGACGAAGAATTCGTCACAAATATAAATGATACCGATAAGGCAGCCTGGTTGAGTTTTAAAGATGTTGCAACAAAATTTCTTGGTAACAATAAAGATGAGAACGACAAGAGCATCGTGGAAAATATGGTACAAAATTTCAAAAAATTAGGTTGCTTAATGAATTTGAAACTCCACTTTCTTGATTCGCACATTGATGAACTTCCACCAGTCCTAGGTGATTACAGTGAAGAGCATGGTAAAAGATTTTATCAGGATATGAAGGAATTCGAACGTAGATGGCAAGGAAAATGTAGCGTAAACGTGATGGCGGACTATTGCTGGATGCTAAGAAGAGAAGTACAACCTACTAAGAAAAAGAGACGTAGGAATCCTTTACATAGGTCTTTCGAAGACAAGCGTGTGCGCAAGTGTAAGTCAATTTAGCTTTTGTGCAAATTGACTTTTGAGTAGTATTTTGAGGTTATGTTCAAAATTAGGCGGTTGACTCTCTTTTTCCATAACAAATTCGAATTCAGCAGGCCAAAATACATAAAAATTAACAATATTTATTTTTTCTTCTCATGTTTTTCTACAGAAACACGGTTTTTTGACAGTTTCTGAGGTTACATTCAAAATTAGGCGGTTGACTCTCTTTTTCCATAATAAATTCGGATTTAGCAGGCCAAAATGCATAAAAATAAACCATTTTCATTTTTTCTTCTCATGTTTTTCCACAGGAACACGGTTTTTGAAAGTTTTTTGAGGTCATGTCCAAAATATGCAGCCATCCCCCTATTTTTGACGTCGGATTTGGATTCAGCGGAAAAAAATACAAAAGAAAAGTATAGTCTTCATCTCAGAACCACCATTTTTTTTGTGGGCCTGTGTAATTTTTGTTTCTATTGATATTAGAAATAACTGAAAATAATATTAATGTGCTATTTACAAAATACTTTTCTGAATAATTAAATACGTATTTACATATATATGAATATATATATATATATATATATATATATATATATATATATATATATAAAATATTTAGGAACACTAGTTATCCAAGCCACGCATTTTTGAGAGTGATAAGGTTCATTTTAAACTATAGACTCTGAATAAACGGACTTAAGATACTTAGTGTCCGTAAGACAGATGACGTTTGACTTACGCTCTCTGTACACCGTTCGTTTTGCATAGTAACCAAACATTTTCCAACGTTAATGAAATTTATATTGTACTTGTTGAATTAGTTGCAAGTATAGTTAATAAAATATTAAAAATTTATTTTAAGTATTGGAACATTGCTTACTAGGAGAGTATCACATCTCCGGATCACGGATTTTGCTCTAACTTTGAAATAGGTTTTCAGATGTCAAAATATGGAAAAAGCCAGAGTTATAGACCCCAACGCTCAATATTTCTCTAGTTACAGTCAATTAAAGAAATTCACTAAAAAAGTTACTAGATATTCAAACGCCTATAATTCTTTAGCATTAATAGCTAGACGCTTGCAACTGTTTTTAAATGAAAGCTACGTTCAAATCCTTTCGAAAAAGCACCTATAGCATATTAAATATTATTTTTTCCCAAAGTTACAGCGTTATAAGAATTTGAGCTGAATTTCCTTTTAAAAATATTAATTAATGATAAATGTTAAAATGTAGTACAATTTTCATAACGCTGTAACTTTGGCAAAAAATAATATTTTGATATGCTATAGGTGCTTTTTCAAAAGGATTTGAACGTAGCTTTTATTTAAAAGTAGTTGCAAGCGTCTAGCTATTAATGCTAAAGAATTATAAGCGTTTGAAAATCTAGTAACTTTTTTAGTGATTTTCTTTAATTGCCTGCAACTAGAGAAATATTGAGCGTTGGGGTCTATAACTCTGGCTTTTTCCATATTTTGACATCTGAAAACCTATCTCAAAGTTAGAGCAAAATCTGTGATCCGGAGATGTGATACTCTGCTAGTTAGTAATTAAATTTTATTACCAATCTCATTGCGATTTCTGATCTGAAATGTAATGATAGAGAACTTTTTTTTTATATTTCTGGTTATCAAGTATAATAAGGTCAAATACCCAATTTCGGATATTTGAAGGTTACACGTAATATACATGGTAATGAAAAAATAAATTTTTTAATGCGATTTTATTAAAATTGATTATAATTATTATAAAACTTGTAAATTATCAAACGATTACAATATTATAACATTCTTTAATAATTAATTACTTATTATCGTTACTAATGTATCATGTTAAAAATTCTCCAAATCCTGACAGTCAAAAAGCAGAATACCTCAATTTCGATTAGGTACTTACCCCAATTTTTGATAGCCACATAATTATGCATTATTTAAAAGTTTCAAACAAATAAAATGATACATGATACTTGAAATAAAATAGTTATTTCGACAATATGTTAAATAAATAATTTTTATTATTTTAATTAAATAAATACATAATTTATCATAATTTTAAAAATATAAAATACATGAACATCAAAAACACAAAGTAAAAAATAAGCATGTACAGAAAGATTCAAGACTAACATTTTACATTTTATCAACTGTATTAATCTTTTTCAAGTTTTTTAATTTGTGATTTTGATTTCTCTAAACGCAACTGCTTTTTTTAGCTAACATTATCTTTTTCCTTCGTCTTTTTCTTGTTTTATTTTTACTTTTTCTATCCTCATTCTTTTCTTTTCAATTTTAACCTTTTCTGTTTGTTTTTTTAAATTTCTTTTTTTTTGTTCACATTCTCTCCAAGCAACTGATGTTGCTACAGGATTTTTCATCTTTTTGCATCGTTTTTTATTATTCCCCTTAGATAATGATTCTTCTGGCCAAAAGAAAGTAGTTTCAAGAACATCTGATATCGAACCAATGTTAGCTACAATATAATATTTTATTTTTATAACATTTAAAAATGATTGACGTGATTGATATTAACAAAAATTAATTATACTGTTTTTATTTGGCATATTGTTCTTATCCAATTGCGAGTAATCATTTGTCAAACCTTTAAGAACTGATGTACTTTGAGTTAATGTAAGATCTAAGGGTTGAATAGCTTCTTCGTTGAATTGTTCAATAATCATATCGATTTATTTTTCTGTACATTCTTTAAAAGGTTCACTTTTTTTCTGCAGACTCTCCAATCAATGTTTCGACAAAGTCTGTTTCATCGATAGAGAATTGAAAATCTAAATTTGCAGCTAAAGCTTTTTCTTCCATTTTCGTACATTCAATACTATCTTTTCATATAATAATATCTAAATTACTTAAATCTAAATTATTAATGTTTATAGGAGAACGTATACTAGGTTTCTGAACTATTAAATTATTGTCTGTAGATAACTGAACAAAACTAACATCATTGGAATCGAGGTTACAATCAAAGGTTTCTTTATTAGACATAACTTTAACCTAAAATCTATAAATATAAAAATATATTATTATTCATAATTTAATACAAATGTGTATCTATGAATGTTAATAAAAATAAAATATTATTATCATTATTGTAATTGTATTGTAAATCATTGTAAATATTTAGATTACTTTTAATCAAGAAGTTTAAAATCCTTTATAGATATTGAATAATATAAAATTACTTATGAATTAAATAATTATTAGAAATATTACAAAGCACTTTTAAATAAACATGCTTAATACTGTAAAATATAAAAAAAATTTATACGCCTTTCATAATAATTTTACCAATGGATGCTGCTCCGATGAATTCAGATTTGAATTAACTGATTTATAAAATTTCAACCAAACTTTGAAGAGTTCTCTATATTTTTCTTCGCCAAACTATTGCTCATTATTTTTTGTAGCTGTTTTAAAATCATTGAGAGTTTGAGAGCGCAAAGAACCTTTAATACCTCTTAATATAGAATTGAAATCCTCATTCGAATGGTTATTTACAATAAAATTTGACTCGACTGCCTCGCTTGATTTTGTGTTATCACAATTATTTAATAATTTTGAATAGTCGACTGATTCAGTTGAGAATGGAAAAAGCCCACAGCATAAAAATCCACTGCGTAAAGTTTTTTAATATCTGTCAATTGAACAGCAGTATTTAATACTTGTTCAAAGTCACTTTTTTGTAATGATGCGTTATTATGATCCATCCTCCACAGAGAAACTGCTTTTTTCTAATTACTTTTCAATGGTTTAAAAAAAGCTACATCCATTGGCTGAGTTATGTAAGTAGAGTTCGGGTACAGAGAAATAAGTTCTATTTTATGTTCTGTGCAAAAATCACTCACAAGTGAACCTAGGGAAGTGGAAATTTAGAATCTTGTTACAACCTTTGTGAATGATTCTTTTTTCGGAGAATATCCATTCGGAAGTAACAAGTATAGGCTAACTTTTTGATTAGACCTTAGGAAACTTTTTGCATAGGCTCTACATCACGATAAAATGGTTAATAATGCAAAAGTCGGTTATAAAATGGTCAAGTTTAGAGAATGGTTTAAAACTTTCCAATTTCAAAAGAAACTGTCTCAGGATAAATCATAATATTGCATATGAAAGTGTAGAAGTATAGTTTCAATTTGACACATTATGAAGTACAAAGACGTTATTGCATCTAAAATAGTCTCAAGTATGCATATGTATTTACATATATTTATGTATGTATATGTATTTTTATAATTTTAAAGAAGACTTTATTTTAGATGCAATAACGTCTTTGTACTTCATAAGGTGTCAAATTGAAACTATACCTTTACACTTTCATATGCAATATTATAATTTATCCTGAGATGGTTACTTTTGAAATAGAAAGTTTTAAAGCATTCTCTGAACTTGACCATTTTATAAACGACTTTTGCATTTTTAACCATTTCATCGTGATGTAGAGCCTACACGAAAAGTTTTCTAAGGTTCAATAAAAAAGGTAGCCTTGTTACTTCTAAATGGATATTCTCTAAAAAAAAATTCATTCGCAAAGTTTGTGAGAAGATTTAAAATTTCCACTTCCCTAGGATTATTCGTCAGTGCTAATGTTGCGTGCGAACTGTGTCCATCCATATACATATTAACAGGAAATTCAATATTATTTTTTATGCACTAAGGATAAAAAATATTAGCCATATATTCGTAAAATGTTTTCCCTGTCATCCAACCATTATCTGAATAACCTATGACCCAGTCATTGGGACATTTTTCAGATATTATAGCAGGCAGTCTTTTATGAGAATATACTGTCATGGATGTTACCATTTGACCAGCTGCGTTACCTGTAATAAATTATAATATCATTAATATAATTAATATAATTGTTGATCATCATGAAAAATCATTACCTGTAAATAAAGTTGTTAAACACTCCTTCTCATTACTGCCAACTAAGATGTATACTGCTTTGCTCTTCTATTCAACAAGCACTAAATTTTAAGGTGTTCGCAGCGACAACTCTGGATGTCATTTGAGAAAACTTTCCAGCCAATGCTTTCCTGGTCTGTTATTGGTAAATGGATTGTCTCTTGGCATTTGTTTTTAAATTTGAGCAGTACTATTTAAAAGCATAACTTTTGTTAAAGGAAATCCTGCTTTACTCATAAATGTTATCCATGACACCAGCTCTTTTTCTTCTTATTCTATGAAAATTTCACTTGGTGTGAGAATATGTAAATGTACTTATTTAAAAAAAAACATTTATTGCTACTGGTTTTTGTTTTGCCGAAAAGTAGATTCAGTTAGAAAAATCCGCGGAAAGAGACATTGCGTAGCGACTCTGTGGACTATTGAGAAGTGAGTTAGTTGAACTCGTGACTTCGTAACGAAAGGTTGTATTGTTACATTTGCGTATCACAAGAGATATTTATTCATTTATTTATTCCAGAGTTACATATAACAATTACATATATCAATTACGGGCTATTACACAGTAGTTTTATTACACAACAAGACATTTGAATGCCGCAACCCTGCAGAGAAAAAAGATATTTCCTGTTCGCAGGTCTGGATTAGTAAGATGTCACTTGTTGTACTGTATCTAATACAGCTATAATCACTATCCACACTAACTCATTTGTACATCCATCATTTCTCCTTATTTCTTTTCATTGCATTGTTAATTATAGATATTAATTTTCCTAATTATCTCAAGCAATTATTTATTTGTGTTCTGACTCTCAAATTATTTTACCCGTTCCTATTTTAACAAAACATACTGGCGACCGTGACAGGCCGAGTATTTTAGTGTTAATTTTAGAATTTCAGTGTTTCTGTGTTGCTTAAGAAAATGGAAAAAAAGCAAGAGCCACTCACCGCACCGCATTTACTAGAGCTCTGAATGCACTAACAGCGTTGCTTGGTTTAAAAGTACTTCAGGTAGAAGAGAGGTTCTTGTGACTTTTTAGTTGCTTGGGGAAAAAAGGCAAGAGCTTGTTGCTAGTGCCTCCGCCGACTGTGCCTAGTGTAAATGGGGGCAATAAGAAGACTTTCGAATTACCAAGAATCAAACTGGCAAAATTTAGTGGTGGTGTGAAAGAGTGAATACAATTTTGGAGTTTATTCACAAAAATTGATGAAGATGTGAACATAGCTAAAGAGGATAAATTCCAATATCTTATTCAGGACATGATTCTGACTGTCGCACATTATATTTGATCAAAAGCTATCCGCCGACGGCTGAAAATTATAGCAAGGCAATAAATAGTCTAAGGAATAGATTTGGCCATGAAGATTTATAAATAGAAGTATGTGTGCGCGAGCTTTTGCAACTCGTTTTGCAGATTGCTTTAAAATCAAATAAAAATCTCCCTCTTACAAGTTTATACGATAAAATAGAGTCGCATTTGAGAACGCTCGAGTCGTTTGGAGTAAAGATAAGTGTGCAGCAACGTTGTTCCCGTTTGTCGAATCTTTCTAACCTGAGAAGGTGTTAAGCGCATGGCAACGAAGCGTGGTACACGGTGCTACATCACAAAGCAGAGAAACTTTAGCTACTTAGTGTCAAGATTGGTTGTTACAACCAATAAAATTTTTAGAAGGAGAGGTGCCAAACGAGTTACGTATTTCCATAGTAGTAAGAGAATTTGATTTGAAAACCGATGATTCTAACAGTAAAAAATATCGTAATTTGCCCTAAAATCGGACATACACTTAAACCGTGTCGCGTCAAAGTGAATTGCAACTAGTGTTGGCGGCGCCACGTTCTTTTGATGTGTCCGAACTTAGAAAAAAAAAACGTTTCTGAAAGTGGTGTAGAAAATAAAGCAAAGGACGTTGAAACGAATAATGCTGATCGTAATTTAGCAAATATTTCTAACGATCCAGAAATTTTAATGCAAACGTTGTGCGTAAAATTACGAAAATGGGAAAAAAGAAATGCGTGAGCGCGCTATAATAGATTCTGGATCGCAAAAGTTCCATATTACTAAAAAAGCCGCAAGTTTCTTAGGCTATGAGGTTATTGCTGAACAGACGATGGCGCACTCTCTCTTCGGCGGGCAAGAGTCAGATACAGTGTGACACAAGAAATATCGTATTCGTTTAAGCAGTCTTGATGACAGTTATCGATGTAATTTTGTCGCACTAGATCAAGCCGTTATTTGTAAAAAGGTACCGCTGCTAAAAGATGGAGAGTGGGTTCATGAACTTGAAAAATTAAAAATCGATGTAACCGATACTCATAACACTAATGAGTCGATTTTTGTTCTTATTGGTGCCGACGTTGCAGACAAGTTGTATACGAATTAACTACACGTTCTTGAATGCGGCAGTTTGGTTGCCATGGCAACGTATTTAAGTTAAATTGTCTTGGCAAAATTCCCGAAACACAAAGAAGAGCAAATGCTGCTATGACTGCTATATCTTTATTTTTTTAAAATGATATCGTTGTAGATTTATTGTCATTAGAAATTTTAGGAATTGGCGATCCAATTGAGGTTAAGTTGCAATAAGAACGTGATTATGAAATGCAAGAAAATTTTCTAAAAACTGTTAAATTTGACAACTAAGGTCGTTATGAGGTTATTTGGCTTTGGCTGCTAGATCATACTATGTTACCAAGTAATAAAGAGATGGCTTTTCGATGGCTACAAGCTATTGTTAAGAAATTAAGAGCCCATGATTTTTACAATAATTATGATGCTGTTTTCGAAAAGTCGGCTTCCGAGATTTATCCTTGTCTAATCTAAATTTTCGTTATAATTAATAAATTTAATATGTATATACAAATGTAGGGGCTGAGCGCTGTAGAGCAAAAAACGAGCAAAGGATTTTATTCTATGAAAGAATATAAGATTTTCATTATTTTCCACTTATAGTCCGAAACGGAAAAAACAGTTGAACTTGACTTCATTCTTTCCGTTTCGGACTATATTTGGAAAATTATGAAAATTCTATATTTTTTTCATAGAATAGAATCCCTTGCTTGTTTTTCGCTCTACAACACTCAACCCCTACATTCGTAAAATAATATTTAGTTCAATAATTATAACGGAAATTTATATAAGACAAAGATAAAGCCATATGGCTGACTCTTAAGCGCGTTCCAGCGAACAAAGAAGATGACTGGGGCCATTACCTACCTCACCATCCTGTTATCAAATACAGCAGCACGACTACGATACGTCCGGTGTTCGACGCATCAGCCAAACAACGAGCATTGCCGTCACTCAATGATTGTTTACACAAGGGACCGAACTTGATTGAATTGATTGTATCTGTATTTCTGCGATTTTGAAAAGGTAATATTGGCGTCGTTTCTGACATGAAAAAGGCGTTTTTGCAGATAAGCGTTAGCCCTTGCGATAGAAATTTTCTGCGTTTTTTATGGTTTGACGACGAAAGTAAACTTATTGTTCGGCGACATTGTAGAGTTGTTTTTGGGATGTCGTCAAGTCCTTAATAATTTGTTGTTGAAAATTTCAAATAACGCAGATTTAATTGAAACCATTAAAAAATTAATAGAAAGTTTTCATATCGATAACTGTATAACTAGCGTAAATACAAGTGTAGAATTAAACAATTCCATCTTAGACGCGAAGAATGTAATACGCACAGCAAGTTTTGATCTACGAGGCTGGGAGAGTACCGGTGATGATTTGTCTAACCATGAAACTACCGTGCTTGGAATCATTTGAAATAGAAGAAATAATACCTTTTCGATAAATGTGCCTGATTTTCCTACTTTCGATAATCAAATAACAAAGCGAATAATGCTTCCTTATGCACATCGCGTTTTCGACCCTTTGGGTTTAGTTTGCCCTGTTATGTTGTTTCCGCGTGTATTATTACAGAAAACCTAGAATAAAAGTTTAACATGGGATGATTAAGTTTCTGATGACTTGAAAATTGAATTTTTAAAATGGGCAAAAGATTTAAACCAATTGAATAATATTAAGTTCCACGATGTTTTGTAAGGAAAATTTCAGAAAATGATTTTGTAAGTTTACACACCTTTTGTGATGCAAGTCAGATCGCGTATGCTACTGTAATTTTTTTGCACGTCGAAAATAATGTGTGTGTAAAAATTTATTTCGTACAAGCGAAGACGTGGATCGCATTTATAAAAAAAGTCAACGCAGACGGTCGTTCTAGCATACCGTGACTAGAATTGTTAGGAGCGTTGATGGGCGCGAGGTTAACTATCAGTATTGTAAATACGCTTGATTTAAAAATCTAAAGACCTTTTATTGGACGGATTCCACTACAATATTAGCGTGGGTTCAAAGAGAATGTAACAGGAATATTTTTGTATCAAATCGAGGAAAGAAATCCGTACGATATTGAATCCGGCGCACTGGCGCCATATTTAAGGCTCTTTGAATCCCGCTGACTCACCTTCATGTGGCTGTACTGTAAAACAGCTGATTTTGTCTAGATGGTGGAAGGGTCCTAAGTGGCTTTGCGAGTCTTTAGAAAACTCTGGCCTATAGACAATTGTTTATATGATGAAAATGAGATCAGGAAGGAATTGCGTAAAGCTGCGATGATAAAAAAATCTGATCGTATTTTAATTTCTATTATTAGTAAAACAGAAAGGAAAATCATATCTTCTGAAAGATTTTCTAGTTTTAAAAACTTAATGCGTGTTTTTGCTTGGATACAAGGATTTTATTTCAATTGTAAAAGAAAGGCCAAGAAGAAAAATCTATGTAAGGGTGCTTCAACATTTTTAGAAGGGCAGACATCGCGTATTTCATTGATTCAAGCTGAATATTTTACGGATCATAACAATGCATGCGTAAAACATTTAAATGCGTTTTTAGATAAAGATGATTAATTTGTTTAAACTTAAAAATTGTTTTGCTTAATGATTTTTATGGGTTTTAAATGCATTAGGCGAGGAGTTTTGGATCTTGGGCGGTCGTGAAGTAATTCGATCAGTAATTAAGTAATGTATCGACTATCGTCGTCACGATTCAAAACCTATTGAATAATAACTGCGCCGCTACCTTTATATCGGGTCAAAGACGCGGCCGTTTTTGAAGTAGTAGGGGTTAATTTCGCCAGCCCAATTTATTTAAAAGGTAAACAAAAAGCATGGATATGCTTATTTACATGCGCAGTCTTTTGTGCAGTACACCACGAGTTCGTGACGTCACGGTCTACTGCAACTTGTTTAATGACTCTCAGATGGTTTATTGCACGTCGCGGATGGCCCAGTATTATATATAGCGACAACGCTACAAATTTTGTCGGTTTAAATAATATATTTAAATTTTTAAATTTCGAAAAAATATCGAAAGATTTAGCTTCGGAGCAAATTGATTGGAAACTTGACCCCCCTACGGCAGCTTGGTGAGGTGGTTTTTGGGAACGGTTAATTGGCCTTTTAAAAAGATTACTGCGACGTACTTTGAGAAAAGCTTGTCTTAACTACGAGGAGATGTTAACAATTTTGTTAGATTGTGAATCGGTAATTAATTCAAGGGTAATCACATTTCTTTCAGAAAATAAACAAGATTTCTCTTCTATAACGCCGTCTATGTTCCTTCAGGAAATCAAAGAGATCGGCGTCTTAGATTTAAATAAAATCGAAAATAGCGATTTGTCTAAAAAATATGTATATCGTCAACAGATTAAGGATGAGTTGAGGCGTAGGTTTCACGTTGAATATTTAGGCGCGTTAGTTCATCGTAAAACCAATACAAAAAATTTGAACGGCGTCCAAGTTGGCGATATTGTTTTAATTGAAAACGAAAATGTAAAATGGTTAGATTGGCCTTTGGCACGCGTAAAGGAGATAATCCCTGAAAAAGATAATAATGTCAGAGTCGTACGGCTCACTACAGCTTCTCATTACCTGTTCAGAGATTATATCCACTAGAATTGAACTGCGAAGGTAACAAGCCTATTGTAGATCAAATGATTTCTCAGAGGTATAAAACCACCGAAGCGCTTATACTTAAAGATTCACTGAATGAATATATTAGTGTAACAGATGACGAAAAAAAAGTTGATATAACATATGTAACGCGCAGTGGTAAAGAAGTCAAGTGATCGAAAAAATATATGTATAACTAAATGTTTGTGATTTTTTCTTTTCTGTTCACTAATATTCATTGTGATTCAGGATATATTTTAACACAAGTATCTGTTGCGTTCAAGTCATTATTTACAAAATTTTAAAGTATTTATACTGATTGAGCTTTTTGTTTATTCTTAAAGAAGTATCCTTGGATTGAGATGAAAACTGTCGAGCCATCTCAATGATGGGAAAATATGAGAATATGTAAACGTACTTATAAAAAAAAGCGTTTATTGTTACTGGTTTTTTGTTTCGCCGAAAAGTAGATTCAGTTAAAAAAATTCTCGGGAAGAGATATTCCGTTTCGACTCTATAAACTAGCTAGAAGTGAGTTAGTTGAACTCGTGACTTCATAACGAAAAGTTGTATTTTTACATTTGCGAACCACGAGAGATATTTGTATATCCACCACTTTTCTTCATTTCCTTTAATTAGATTGTTAATTAAAGTTATTAATTTTCCTAATAATCTCGAGCAATTATTTATTTGTTCTAACTCTCAAATTATTTTACCCGTTCCTATTTCAACAAAACACTTATGCCACATTTTTTTCTTATCTTATAAATTTCTAGATGTTTAGCTCTCAATGAAGTATAAGGGATCTTATGTTTAACACTGGCAGAAATATATGATAAGCCCCTGGATACATATTTCAAAGCTTCAGAAAGAGTATTTTGAGAATAATTACGATTTTTCTTCTTGGGTATTTTTTTTAACTTATGGCCAGGCATTTTTAATAATAAATATCAAAATATATCAATTAAATCATATTTAATAAAATCAATAGAACCCTTGATGTATTTCAAGGGAACATTATATGTTCATATAAACATAAATATGTTTTAGGTTATATCTTTTAAAAGTTAATTGCATGAAAAATTTAATGTATGTACTCAAATATAACAAGAAATAATTCATAATTATACTCAATAAAAAAATTAAAATGTGAAAAGAAACGTACAAAACTTAAAATTTATTATTAGCTGAAATAGAAGCAATTGCTATTTTCGTTATCTGATTACTGATAACCTTTTTTTACAGCAAAATATCCATCAAACAATTTCGAAAAATGATCACTGTCGTCGCAAAACTCGTTTGTAATATTAATATTTAAACACTTCGAAAAAAAAACAATTTTTCATTTGATTACACGTGGTAAATGAATACACGTTTGCTTAACTAGCGTGTTTACTCTAGCTCCGACATAACAGATCGAATCGAGGAATCAACATTAAATATTTTTTTTTCTCGATTCTTGTTGCTCTAAACAATCGATAGAAGGGTGCAATCTGCGTGGAAATATTTAAATTTATTAAAAACAAATTTTTTTTTCTATATTATACATATATATATATATATATATATATATATATATATATATATATATATATATATATATATATATATATATATATATATATATATATCATTTTATATAATATAATTGTTACAAATTTAGCAGCAATTGGGCTGCTATTCGAAATTGAGTAATTGAGTATAAAACCATAATATTATTTCAAAGAATGTTATTATAATTTTTTATCTCATTACAATTAATTTATAGCATTTTTCATAATTTCTTATATTTTTCAGCTTTCGAAAGTAGAAATAGACTGAATAGAATTAGTTAATATAAAAGCAATTCTATTGTGAATATTTTTAAAGAAAGTAAATTTAAAATAAATAAAAATTTTTGAAAGATTTTCAATTTTCAATAATGGGTTTGACTTAGGAAGATAAATTGATTGTTAACCTTTAGACTGCCAGGAAATCAATATTTTGATTTTCCGTGTAAAAATATTGATTTTCCGTCAGTCTAAAGGTTAAAGGATAAGAATCGTATAGTGGAATGGCTTCCATGTTAACTGATTTTATATATTAGGATTTAATAATATTTTGAGTCGGTGCACCTCATTTAATATGCAAACAACTTTACCAATTCAAAAAACGCTATATATTGATTCAGTACCGATTGAAAAAGAAGTATTGTTTTCCAGAAATTTTGAAAAAGCTCCCTGGATTTGTATTTATTGTAATAATATAATAATTCATATGTTGCGTCGCAACACAAATTATATTAAAAATCAAATACGATGATGAGCGGCAGCACTTTACAGTCGCCTGTTCTCACCTCCCTTAAGTCAGCTCATAGACAAAAGGGGGGAGAGAACAGGGAGACTTTGCAAGTGCCGCGGAAAAATAGTTTAGTATCAAGCGTGACATCGCCTCGAGCGGTCTAGTCTCTCAAGAGAATATTGAATCTCTCTGTTACCTTTTCTTCCTTTCCCAAAGCGATCAGAAGCTTTGTTGTGCGAACGAGTTTTCGCCTAGCGACGAACGGTAGATTGCGAATCAACGCATCACCTTCGCCCACCTAAGCCGCGGCTATACAAATGTTCATTGTTCTTTTTCTTTTCTTTCACTTTTTGCGTGCGTGCGTGCGAACAGAAATCGAACGGTGCATCAAATAGTGTGTAAAGTTGTAGGAATAAATCAAGGGTTTTTCATGCCATCTGGCTTTTTCCCTTTACATCTGTGTATTTATTGAGTGAATCCTTTCCCAATAAATAAAGTGTAAATTCGAGATAAAATCAATTAAAACAAAGCAACTACAACCGCAAGGTTAGTTGCTTTGTATCAGTAAATTCATTTAATTTCTCTTTTGCAAAATAATGGATCTTTGTGTGTAAAAATTAGTGGTAAGGTCAAATTCAGTGTAAACTTAAATTTAATTTAATTAAAAGGTTCAAAGGTTAAAGTTAAAATTAAGTGTCAATTCATTTGCATTCAAACAAGGGTAAATTCAAAATAAGATTAGTCAGGAAATTTCATGATTAGATAAAAATTCAAAGGAAAAGGATCACGTTCTTTTCTTTCTAAATCGTCCAACAAACTTAGTTAAAAAATTCGTTGGAAAAGACTACGCGTCTTTTCATGGTGCAATCCTGTGAAGTCAGAAATCACGATCCCCTGGTTTACGAAAAAATCATAACCGCTAAAGCGTTCAACGAACAAAGCGAATTCTCAGAAAGTCAAAACAGGCGCCGGCCGGCGAGCATAGCTATAGATATACAAGCCACAAGCCACCGAGCAACGCCATCCCCGACAAAGGAGAGCTTCAACTTAGGGACTTCTAAGAAAATAAGATAAGTATTTTGTACAATACACGAGGTAACAACATAATATTTTCTCAACTTCAAAATAATTGTAAAATTAATATCAAATCAAAAAGTTCATTTATTCAAATCTGAAATTCATAAATTACTTTATTTCAAAACTTTTATTGTAAAAAACGTTTCTTTTAATTTATTTTTGTTTATTAAAATTTAAGACAACTTAACGTAAAACCTAACTTTTAATTTAAAAATTTTATTTTTTATTTGAAGTTTCATTTTGAAAAACTTTACATTTAAGTGGGAATTTTATTATCAGTTTGGTTAGAAAAAATTTAGTTTCTAAGAAATATCAGCGCACGAATAAAAATTAAAATTAAAATTTATATTTTAATATTTCATTTAGCATTTTCAAAGAAAAATTCATCTCAGTCTAAAATATAACTTTGAGAAAGTTACATTGTTCAAACCAAAGTTTAGCATTAAAATAAAAGGTTCATTTTTAGAAAATCTTACACAATTTCAAAGTCTATTATAATTAAACAGTAAATTCAAATTTTGTTTGTTGAATAAATCTCATACAATTTAGAAATTTCTTGCCTTTTGAAAATTACATTTAAAAATGTGTACTTTTGAAAATTACATTTAAAATTCTTTACTTTTGAAAATTGCATTTAAGTTAGAAATTTATTTTTTGAAAAACTTGTTCTTTTCATAAATTTAAGATTTTAGTATCATAAAACTTAGTTCATAAAATTCTTTTTTTTTTGAAAGGTTAACAACAAAATAGAATTTAGAATTTTATTTTTACAAAGCACAAAAGGTTCTTTGTCTTACAAAGCGAACATTTCTCAGATTGAGATCACGTGCTCTCAATGAGATAGAAAGTTGTCTTTTACGATTTTACGAAAGTAAGACGTAGCAACTTAAAACTATTTTTAAGAAAATTTTTATGGAAGATTAAGTTGTGTAGTGACGGCCTCCTGGCTCAAGGGAGATTACGTTAGCTAGGTGTAACAGAAAATTCATCGATTTGCGAGAGGAAAAGCGAGTTGATAAATTTATCCATTCTAAAATAAATTTAAATTTTATAAAGATACATTAAATTTTGAATAACTTCACATTTATTATCTTGTTTGGTAAATTAATTCATTGTTGCATTTACATTTATTTTTAATTAAAATCATTATACTTATTCGATTTCAAAATTGATTTAAATTATTTTTTCACATTGGTGTTTCTAAATTTAAATTTAAAATTAAATTTAACAAATTTGTGCTTTGATTGTTTATAACATTTACTGTCAATTTTTACAGTTTGAGGTAATTCATGTAGCTAGGGTCGCTTTTAAATAAAGATTTTAAACAAATTTCTTTATCTCTAAAAAACATTAAATAGTTCGAAAAATTTATCGCTGTTGCCCAAGCCGCGCCATTCGTGAGGAGGTTTCTTGCACCAATAGTGACGGAATTCTCTTCGTGACAGTAAGAGCGCACGCAAGGCGAAGGATCAGCAAAAAATTCTGTTTCTTTTTAAAACAGCGGGCAGGTAGCAAGGTTTAATCAAAACAACATATAGTTGTATATTTTGACAATTTATTACTTGAACTCTTAAGTTTTATACATTCAAAATGAATGATCCAGCAGGAATAAATGTTGTGAATGCAAAGCTAGGGATCTTTAAAGATCAAATAGATGCGTTACAAACGTACATATCAAGTCCCGACACAGAGTCGGTAAACATTAAAATACGTTTAGAACATTTATCAGACTTGCACAAAGATACATATGTAATGAAAGTTAAAGCAATCGTTGCTAATTTAGGCGATGAAATAATAAATGAATTTAAAGTAGTAGAAACAATGTATTATTCTACAACAGCTTCGGCTAAGAAATTATGTCAAGCTAACGAACCAATAGCTAGTTCCACATTAAACAATTCTAACATCACTCTGACACGAAAACACACTTTACCGAAATTAACTGAAACAAAGGTACCAAAGTTTGATGGCAAATCAGAAGAATGGCTTGCTTTCGAAAACCTTTTCACTGCATCAGTACACTCCCGTGATGATTCAACTAATACAGTAAAACATGCACAACTCTTAGAAGCTCTTTCAGGTCCTGCTAAATTAAAAATAATAGAATTCGTGTCTAGTGAGGAAAATTATCCAAAGGCTTGGCAAGCCCTTTTAGATTTTTTCGATCATAAAAGAATAGTTAGTAATAGACATTTAGACGCTATTTTAGATTTACCCGTAGTACCGAACGCAACGATAAAAGGCGTGTCGTCTTTGTTAGACAAGATGCGTCAGCATCAACATATTCTAGAACAGTTAGGTGAAGCTTCATTCGGGAATATGTTAGTTAGGATAGCAGAAAGAAATCTACCACCAGGAAAAAAGTAAATGGCAGGATAGACTTAAATTAGATCAACTTCCTACAACAAAAGAAATGTACGAATTTTTACAGAGTAGCATTTTTAAGCTTCAATCTCTTGAAACCACAAAGAAACACGATAGGACAAATTTAAAAAGAAACTCAAGGGATAGTGTAGGAGATTTCAAAACAAAAAGGGGTAGAGATTTTGTATTAGCAACTTCAGCATCAACAAGCAATAGGTTAGTTAATTGTTCGAAGTGTAGGCAACCTCATGAGTTGTACAGATGTTCTGAATTCTTAGGATCAAATGTAGAGCAGCGATGGCAATTTGTAAAATCACGACGACTCTGTTTTAATTGCTTAGGCAGACACACCTTTCCTTGCTCAAGCAAGAAAAGATGCAGAACATGCAACAAACATCATCACACTTTGCTTCACGAGATTAAAAATAAAGAGCCCACACAAGTCACACAGTCAGACACTGCAGAGGTGTGAATAGATTATTAGCTTTTCCTTTAGGATACAACTTAATGACTACAGCTGTAGTCACAATTCAAAATAAAGAAGGAAACTTCATTGCGGCTCGCGTATTATTAGACTCTCATTCCACAATCAATTTTATTACAGAAACTCTTGCAAATTCTTTAAATTCAAATAATCATTATAATTCAATTGATATAAGGGCAATTAATGGGTTATGTACTCTTTCCAAACATTACGTAAAATCAACTACTCAATCAAATTACAATCAGTATAAATATCAACTTAGTTTTTTAATTGTACCGAGCATAACGGACACAGTACCCAATGAAGTTTTTTCCTCGTGACTTATTGAACATACCTAAGAACATTCCTTTAACTAATCCTCGATTTCACATACCAAACCACATAGATATTTTATTAACATCAAATGTAACACTTTCTAATCTATCTATAAATCAAATAAAACTTGAACACACTAACCTCTAAATTACATTACAAAAAATAAGTTTTAGCTTGGATAGTAGCAAGTGGAATCAACGATAAAATTTAGGATAAAGAAGTTAGCTGTAATGTAATTGAATTAGTTAGACTAGTAAAACAATTCTGGTTTATAGAAACTTTGAACAAAACCCAATTAGATCTAGGGAAAACATGGCTTGCAAGCAGCATTACGCTGCTCACACCAAAGGAGATAATTTAGGAAGGTATATTGTTAGGCTTCCATTTTGAAATAGTAAATTTGACTTAGGTGAATCAGAATAACAAGCAGTACGTAGATTCTATGCACTCGAAAAACGACTCGAAGTTAATCATAACTTAAAATTAGAGTGTAGTAAAGTAATGAATGAATTCATTGCCTTCCTCATCATGCTGTAGTAAAAGAATCTAACGAAAAACTAAACTTCGAGTGGTTTTCGATGCATCAGCTAAAACATCAAAAAGTATTTCATTGAACGATACACTCATGGTAGGGCGTACACTACAATGTACTATATTCTAACAGGTGTTTAGTTTTCGTATACATACATACGTAGTAACAGCTGATATAGAAAAAATGTGTAGGCAGAATTTATTTCACTAATATGATAGGAAAACAAACTTAGAACGTTTCAATTAAATACTGTAACATTCAGCATAGCTTTAGCTCCGTTTTTAGCTAGTACAACCATTTAATAGTTGGCACGCGACGAGTTAGGAAAATTTCCAATAGCTAGCAAACTATTATTGCATGAGTTTAAAGTAGATGATTCTATTTCAGGAACAGAAACTTTAGAAGAATCAATAAAAATTAAATGAGATTATAGAATTATTAGGTAAGGGAGGATTCGCCATACGCAAATGGTCATCCAATCGCACAGAGATTTTAGATAGGCTTGATAAAAGAATTTCTTATTTAGATTGTATAGTAACGAATAACCCTATTCAAAAAACATTAGGTATAGTATGAGATTAAGTCCTTGATAATTTAAAATACAAGCAGTAGAAAACCAAGTTAGTTGGCGTTACGTTCGATCAGAGGACAACCCAGTTGATGCATTGTCCAGACGACAATTGCCTTCAGACTTTAAAAAATCAATTTTAGTTCTTAGGGCCGAAATGGTTAGCACAATCAGGAAATGCATAGCCAGAATTAGTAGAAACGATTAGTTTAGAAATTTTAGGTGCAACTGGAGAAAAATGTTTTGAGAAGTAACAATTTAACTCATAAACAACTCAAGATTTTCATATAGAAATATACACATTTTGAAATTTGCGACTATTGTATGCAATCTCTGCTGATCTTAATGATCGCTTAGTAATAACATTAGCACATTTTCTTGTAGGGAGACCATTCAATTTCTTACCAGAAAAACATTTGTTTTTAGTTTCAGATAACAAAATATCAGCTTGCAATTTCATTGCAAGGGCTTGTCAACATTTTCGGGCCCACTGGCATCAGGAATAATTATCCGAATTACAAATCTAAACAAAATGGTATTGTCTTGGAGGTCTCTCCCGGGGACGGCGGCATCGCTCGAGTGGCTTCTGTCAAGACCAACACTGGCGTTTATCAGCGTAACATCACAAGACTTTGTCTTTTACCTGTATATTGAATCTTTGATTCATGTTTCATATCTGTAAATATCTATTTTTTTTGTAAAAAACTAAAATTAACACAGATTCGACTTGCGAATATTGCGAATAAAATCAATCAGCAACGTAGTCACTCCAAAGGAAACTGCTATCATTTGTAAAACTTGCATTCAGCAAAACAGTCACTCCAAAGGAAACTGCAATCATTTGTAAAACTTGCATTCAGCAAAACAGTCACTCCAAAGGAAACTGCAATCATTTGTAAAACTTGCGATCAGCGACGTAGTCACTCCAAGGAAACTGCGCTCATTCATAAAACTTGCGATCAACGACGTAGTCACTCCACAGGAAACTACGCTCAAACATATTTGTCTAGTCAAACACTTGTCAGATAGCGATTAACTTAAATTTAAGTTCATATTAGTTGCGAAATTGAAGCTTCAATCTAGTTTAACACATTTCATTACTACAAAATCAATTTTCAACATAAAATTGTATTTTGCAGCTTGCGCCCGCAGTATGTTGCGTCGCAACACAAATTATATTAAAAATCAAATAAGATGATGAGCGGCAGCACTTTAAAGTCGCCTGTTCTCACCTCCCTTAAGTCAGCTCATAGACAAAAGGGGGGAGAGAACAACTATTATTTCAAAGAATGTTATTATAATTTTTTATCTCATTACAATTAATTTATAGCATTTTTCATAATTTCTTATATTTTTCAGCTTTCGAAAGTAGAAATAGACTGAATAGAATTAGTTAATATAAAAGCAATTCTATTGTGAATATTTTTAAAGAAAGTAAATTTAAAATAAATAAAAATTTTTGAAAGATTTTCAATTTTCAATAATGGGTTTGACTTAGGAAGATAAATTGATTGTTAACCTTTAGACTGCCAGGAAATCAATATTTTGATTTTCCGTGTAAAAATATTGATTTTCCGTCAGTCTAAAGGTTAAAGGATAAGAATCGTATAGTGGAATGGCTTCCATGTTAACTGATTTTATATATTAGGATTTAATAATATTTTGAGTCGGTGCACCTCATTTAATATGCAAACAACTTTACCAATTCAAAAAACGCTATATATTGATTCAGTACCGATTGAAAAAGAAGTATTGTTTTCCAGAAATTTTGAAAAAGCTCCCTGGATTTGTATTTATTGTAATAATATAATAATTCATATGTTGCGTCGCAACACAAATTATATTAAAAATCAAATACGATGATGAGCGGCAGCACTTTACAGTCGCCTGTTCTCACCTCCCTTAAGTCAGCTCATAGACAAAAGGGGGGAGAGAACAGGGAGACTTTGCAAGTGCCGCGGAAAAATAGTTTAGTATCAAGCGTGACATCGCCTCGAGCGGTCTAGTCTCTCAAGAGAATATTGAATCTCTCTGTTACCTTTTCTTCCTTTCCCAAAGCGATCAGAAGCTTTGTTGTGCGAACGAGTTTTCGCCTAGCGACGAACGGTAGATTGCGAATCAACGCATCACCTTCGCCCACCTAAGCCGCGGCTATACAAATGTTCATTGTTCTTTTTCTTTTCTTTCACTTTTTGCGTGCGTGCGTGCGAACAGAAATCGAACGGTGCATCAAATAGTGTGTAAAGTTGTAGGGAATAAATCAAGGGTTTTTCATGCCATCTGGCTTTTTCCCTTTACATCTGTGTATTTATTGAGTGAATCCTTTCCCAATAAATAAAGTGTAAATTCGAGATAAAATCAATTAAAACAAAGCAACTACAACCGCAAGGTTAGTTGCTTTGTATCAGTAAATTCATTTAATTTCTCTTTTGCAAAATAATGGATCTTTGTGTGTAAAAATTAGTGGTAAGGTCAAATTCAGTGTAAACTTAAATTTAATTTAATTAAAAGGTTCAAAGGTTAAAGTTAAAATTAAGTGTCAATTCATTTGCATTCAAACAAGGGTAAATTCAAAATAAGATTAGTCAGGAAATTTCATGATTAGATAAAAATTCAAAGGAAAAGGATCACGTTCTTTTCTTTCTAAATCGTCCAACAAATTTAGTTAAAAAATTCGTTGGAAAAGACTACGCGTCTTTTCTTATATATATGACAGTTTAAATCTTAAGTATCTACAAGATGAGCATAACATTTATATAAACAGATTATTTCCAAACAAATCAGAATTAAGCATAGTTTTCGAAACAGTACAATCACAAACAAATAATTATGATTCCGGCCTATTTGCAATTGTAATAATTTATAATTTATGTCTATGTTGTTTAAGATATGATATTTTTCATAAGCGATTACATTTATTCAGAATTTTTGAAACGCAACAAATAAGTATGTTTCTACTTTTATATAATTATCATAATACAAATATTAATTACGATCATCCATCGCTTATGATAAGAAGAAGTTTTTGTTATGAACCATGTTTCAATAAGATACCATTAAATTAAGAAATTTCACGGTGCTCCCGAGGAAGTTTAAATACAAATTTAATGTAACTTCAAAATTTCATCTAAGAATGATTTCTAGGTTCATTACATAACGTAGGCATCATTTTTAAAATCGTTTCACATGACCGGTTTGGAGAAGAATAGGTGAAAATGAAAAAAAAATTCAAAATTAAACAATTTTATTTTATTTATTAAAAAAATGAGCAAAAGTGTTTAGAACGTAAGTGTAATAGTAAAATTATAATAAAATTGAAGAATATCTGCCTTATGTTATGAAGCTATTAAGCTCAAATATTAAAATTAATGTCGAAAAATAGTTTTATGGCTATTTACGTATAGATGCATAGTATTCGAAGAATGTAAATATTTACGTCGATGACATCTGTTAATTTACAATTTTAGTAGTAATTTGAAACTTGCACAACTAATAAGGAAAGGTCCCCACATCTCTAGAAAATAGATTCGGCTAATACTGCAGGTTATGATTCTTTGATGAAAAGCATGAACCCATGTTGCTTTTTTTTTATTTATAAGCCTAGAGACAAATATTAGGTTATTTTTTTTGAAAATATAATAAAAAGAAGTGCTTATAAGAACTTGGAAAACCAAAAAACTAAAACTCTTACAAAAAAGTGCATGGAAGATAAAAAAGTACAAGTTGAACACTTTACATGAAACCTTATTGTGTCAGAAAAGTTTTTGTGGTACAGAAGTTATGCTAAATTAAATATTACTACATATTTTTTTGAAATTTTTAGCATGTGACACGTTATAAATTTCCACGCTATTTAATTAGCATATTTTGATCACCTTCCACACAGCATTAAATATTTATGGAAGCTTCCTGGAATATTGGTAGGAAAAATTTAAAATATTTTAGGAATCTTCCATGAAATATTTCTGTAATATTCGTATATCCTTGATTCTTCTTACATTAGAATATTTCATGGAATATTGTTGGAGGATTCCAAGAATATTTCATTAGAAGATTCGGGTAATCTCAGATTATTCATTGAAACATTTTAATCTTGCAGAAATATTTTATGAAAAATTCCGTTGAAACATTCATGGAAGATTTCCGGAATATTGAAACGGAAGACTTGAAACATTTCATGAACCTTTCATGGAATATGCATAGAAGATTTAAGGAATCTTTCATTGAATAATCCATAAAATATTTCTAGATGATTTTAGAAATCCATCGTAAAATATTTCATGGAATATTCATGGAAGATTCGTAGAATATTGGCACGAAAGATTTGGAATATTTCAGAAATCTTTCATGGAATAGTCCTCTAATATTCGTATGTCCTTGATTCTTCTTACATTAGAATATTCCATGGAATATTCTTAAAAGATTCCAAGAATATTTCAATGGAAGGTTTATGTAATCTCTCATCTTTCATAAAATGAAAGATCCAGAAACATAAAATGTTCCTGGAAGTTTTCTAGAAAATTTAGATGAAATATTCAGACTTTCAGATCTACCACGAAATATTTCTGGAATATTTCATGAAAGGTTTTGAAATGGTGTGAGGGAAAAGTATATATATAATATAATAACATATTATACTCAAACATCAATACATATACGCATATATAAACATTGACATTTAGTTATAAAATCGCATTTCCATATTCGCCTGTACACAACAAAGCGCCGACCCTTTCGCTTATACAGTGAGTAGGTTATCGTCCAATGACTCGGGGATAAAACTCCCATTTAATGAACACTCCCTTATCAGCGTCACTGGAAATCTCCCGTAATATTCCGCGCAACCTTTCAACGAAAACTTTATGAAATCCTTATAGAATCTTTCATACAATATTCCACTGGAGGATTACTTAAATTTTTGTGTGAAATATTTCGTGGAATATTTCTGGAAGATTTATATGATATTCCGATATACGATTGTAAAGTTTCTCGATATCTTACAGCGAATTATTTATGGAATCTTCCTAAAATCTTTCATGAAGCATTTCACTGGAAGATTACTTTAATCTTACTGTAAAATATTTCGTGGAACATTTCTGGAAGATTTATGTAATATTTCGCTGTATAAATACAAAGTTTTTCGGGATCTTTCAGCGAAATATTAATGGAATCTTCCTGGAATCTTTAATGCAACATTTCACTGCAAGTTTACTTAAATCTTTCTGTGAAATATTCCGTGAAATATTTCTGAAAGATTCATGTAATAGTCCGCTGTATGATTTTGAAGATTTTCGGAATCTTCCAGCGAAATGTATATGGAACCTTCCTGAAATCTTTTATCGAATATTGCACCGAAAGATTACTTAAATCTTTCTGTAAAATATTTCATCAAATATTTCTGGAAGATTCATGTAATATTGCGCTGTGCAATTTAAAGTTTTTTTGGAATCTTCCAGCAAAATATATATGATATCTTCCTGAAATCTTTCATGAAATATTCCACCGGAAGATTACTTAAATCCTTCTGTGAAATATTTCGTGAAATATTTCTGGAAGATTTATGTAATATTCCGCTTTATGATTTTGAAGTTTTTCGGAATCTTTCAGCGAAACGTACATAGAATCTTCCTGGGATCTTCCATGAAATATTCCAGAAATCTTCCGTGAATATTTCATAGAATATTTCGAAAAAGTTTTTGAATATTCCTTTGAAATATTCCATACATATTGCTGGAAACTTTCAATGGAAGATTCTAGTGGAATAATTTTAAATATTCCGTAAGGACTTCCTAGAGTCTGCATGGAAGTTTTCATTGAAATATTCCAGGGGAAGATCCAGGGGAAGATTTTGAAATATTTCAGTGTAATCTTCCATGGTGTGTGAGCTATAACTTGACCTAGGCAATACTTTTTGATGCAATAAAGCTTAAATTTAAGTATTAAACTTATACTTCCTTTTATCTGTATTATATGTTTCTGAGAAAGTTTTAGTTTTTTGGTTAATTAAGTTTTTATAAGCGCTCCCTTTTACTATGTTTTCGAAAAATGGCTTTATCTTAGTCTCTGGGTTGATTAGACGAAAAGAAAGAACCCGGGTTCATTTTTTCATCAAAGAATCATAACCAGCAGTATCAGCCAAATCTGTTTCCTAGACGTGAGGACCTTTCCTTGTAAGTTAAGCAAGTTTCAAATTACGACTGAATTGTTCAAAATCTGACATATGATATGAACTTCAACAAATTAAAGAATATATTAGAAGATGGCATCGATGTTAATATTTACATTCTATGAATACTATGTATCCATACGTAAGTAGCTATAGAATTATTTTTTGACGATATTTTTAATATTTGAGCCCAATAGCTCCATAACATAACGCCAATATTCTTTAATTTTATCATATTTTTACTATTATACCTACCTTCCGATCAATTTTGAGCATTTTTCTTAAAAATATAATAAAATTGTTTGGTTTTCAATTATTCTTTTCATTCTTATCTATTTTTCTCCAAATCGGCCTTGTAAACCAATTCTAAAAATGATGCCTGAATGTTCGTAATGGGCTTAGAAATCATTCTCAAAAGGAATTTTGAAATGACTTTAAATTTTTATTTAAGTTCATCCCAAAGCACCGTGATCGTCAAGATTGTACTTATTGAAAAAAACTGACAAATGCATTGATTAGCGTAACAAAGAAATATCATGAAAATGTATCGTGAACAGAAGAATTCAAATCTTGAAATGATCCAGATGGAAATTAATAATGATATTTGTGATACAATTATTTTTTAACTGAATGCTTATTTAATGGATTTTGATGATATCTACATAAATTATAACGATGTTAAAAAGAAGACTGATGAAATTAAATTAAATGAAGAAAAAAAGAATTAAAAGAAATAGACGAAAAAGGAGCTTTATGTATAACAGGATTTAATATGAAAATGGTAACAGAACAATCGAATCAATATCATGAAAATTTAGAAAAAGACAATTATGAAAATGCAGAAAAAAAAGTAATGATAAATTAGAACTTAGATCAAAGTCTTGTGTTTATTATATAATTGAGGTAAAAAGAATTTCTATTACTTTATATCAATAGAAAAAAAATTATATGCACATTTGAATTCTTTTTTCAGGCATAAAATCCGTCCTGATACCTCCGACAGTTTTTAAATATAAGTACGGTAAATATCTTTGAATAATTATAAATAATTGTAACCAATGCAATCATTAGAAATAACTGAAAATAATAATATTTATGTTATATTTATAAAAAACTTTTCTAAATAACTAAATACATATATATATATATATATATATATATATATATATATATATATATATATGTATTCAATAATTTTGTGTTTGGAATAGTAATACAATAAATGTTTCCTTTAATTGCTTTTAAAAATTATAATATTATATAAATAAATATTTAATTATTTAGAAAATTTTGTTTTAAATTGAACATAAATATTATTATTTTTAGTTATTTCCTATAATTGCATTATTCACAATCATTTATAGTTATTTACAGATTTTTATAGTATCTACATTTAAAAACTAATGAAGGTATCAGGACTGAGTTTGAGCCTGAAAAAAATTTAAATGAAGTCATAATTTTTTTTTTATGATGATATTAATAAATAAATCTTCTTTTTACCTTGAAAATATATTAAATATAAGACTTTGATCTGATAAAAATTTTAAAAAATCTCATCCGATGTTCTAAATTTGTTTGAGTTGTCGGAAACTTGATTTTAGAAAATTTTGGTACTTGCCGTAGACTTTCTCAAACAATTCTGAATTAATTAATTTCAAAATTTCCAGAGATCTCAAGTATATGAATTATCTCAAAATTACAGTTCTGAAATTTTGATAAGATAACTTGAAGTAAATGTTAAATTAAATTACTTATATGAAATTCACAAAAATATGTATTTTTATCAACTTTTTAAACTAAACTTTTTAATTTTTTTGTTTTTTCAAAAACTAAAACTGTTATTTTGAAAAGATACATAAACTGAAGATCTCTGGAAATTTTGAAGTCAATTGGTTGAAAATTGGCTAAGAAAGTTTGTGTCAAGTACCAAAATTTAGAAAATCAAGTTTTTGACTACTCAAAAGAATTTAAGGTGGTTCTCCCATGAGACATAAATAAACAAAATATTATCAAAATTTAGGAGATCATAGATAAAACCTATATTTTTATATCTATTAAATTTCAGACTCAATTATCGATGAAATAGTAGAAAATAATGATTTTGAAATTGAGTATTTTATGATATAATTTTGTATTTTAACCCTTGATTTCATGTTTAAATTTAATATTTCTATCATTTCAAATGAACATATATTAATAAAAAACTATCTATTAAATTCTGCAGAATTCATGGATTTAGAACATAAAAAAGTAGTATGATGAATAATCTAAAAAGATATTAAATATTAAAAAAAAAAATTTTTTTTAAATAATCTAAATTATGATTCTGTAATACTTCCCTGTTAAAAATATATACGTTTCTCAGATACGTAACAAAATTACGTAATCCATACGTAACAAAGCGTTCGAATTTGTTACATATTATGGAATATGTATTTGATATTAATGATACGTAGTACAATACGTATTCCAAGGGAGTGAGAAATTACGTATTTCATACCAGAAATACGTAATTATTCGCACAATGTACGTAACAAAGATACTTATTTATGATAAATATGTGTTCATATTTTTCAAAGATATGAATACATCCTCCCATTAGAATACGTAATTTTTATGAACACTTATGCCAGATATACGTATTTTTGATACGTATCTCATGCGCATAATACGTAATTTTCGATTTCAATTTCAGGTTTCAATACGTATCGCCTTTAGAATACGCAATTTCGAGCACGAGATACGTATCTCTGAGGCAGGATTCGTATTCAGAATACGTGATTTTACCACGAATCAAATACGTATTTTTTGGTAAAATACTTATCATGAATTCTGCCTCACAGATACGTATGTTGTACTGAAAATTACGTAATTGTACTAGCATTACGTATCCAAGCACGAAACCGCGATTGAAATTACGTAATTTTTGCATTAACTACGTATCAAAAAAGCATATATATGGCACATATTTAAATGAAAATTACGTATTTTAATCACAAGATGTTTTCAAATACGTATTTTGTGGCAAAATTACGTATTCTGACTAGAAAATCTGCCTCATAGATACGTATCTTTGACTCTAAATTACGTAATTGTCCTGGCAATACGTATTGAAGCCAAAAACTGCGATTCAAAATTACATAATTTTCGCATGAAATACGTATCAAAGAACATAGATTAGGCAAATATAAAATGAAAATTACGTATTTTAAACCACAAAATGTTTTCAAATACGTATTTTGTGCTAAAATTACGTATTCTGAATACAAATTTTGCCTTAGAGATACGTATCTCGTGCTCGAAATTACATATTCTAAAGGAAATACGTATTCAAGCCCGAAATTCAAATCGAAAATTACATATGATGCGCATAAGATATGTATGAAAAATACGTACATCTTACACAAGTGTTTACAAAAATTACGCATTCCAATGGGAGGATGTGTTCAGGATACGTATCATGTAAAAAAATACGTATTTTTGTTCCGTATATTGTGCGAATAATTACGTATTTCTGGTATGAAATAATTTCTCACTCCCTTGGAATACGTAATGAAACTACGTATCATCAATATCAAATACGTATTCCATAATACGTAACAAATTCGAACGCTTCGTTACGTATGGATTACGTAATTTTGTTACATATCTGAGATACGTATATATTTTTAACAGGGTTGATAATGTTGTGGAATAAAAATGTAAACGCGCAACTCGTTTCTTTTGAAAATGTGAGATTTTATTTAGGTTATAATGAGTCTGACCGTATGTAACAAATAATAATATAACGAACTGAAATTTACAACGTTGCGGCAATTCCAATATGTTCAAGAACGTATAGTATTACATAAATTTACTTAATATTTATTAATAAAGCGTTGAAAATGAATTTTTTGTTTATAATACTAAGAATTTATTTATTGAGTGAGCCCCCATGTTAATAATATATATATATATATATATATATATTATACGGTAGTATATATATATATATATATATATATATACTGCCGTCGAGCTACTTTTGCCCCCCTTCGTCTAAAATCGACTTATATAAATAGTTTTATAACTCTGAAAAAAATGGCCGTAGCCTAAAAATTCCAACGGGATTCGAAAGATTATTTGAAATTCTTTCAAAAACCATTGATTTGCTATGAAAAGAACATTTTTTTTGTTTCTCTTATTCTTGTTTAAAAAGAAATTTTTTTTAACTTTGTAAAATAGTGTTCAATTTTAGAACAAATCGTTACATTAATACAAAACTAAATAAATTTTTAAGCTTATATTTCGACGATAAAAATGTAATGTCGAACGTCTCGATTCGACCTTTTAAACCGGATTTATAAGATTTTATAATAAAAATAAGGCTTTTTTTCGATGTACGAATATCTCTGAATTTAAGAGAGATAGAAAAATTCGTCAGAGAGAAAAAATGTTTCTTTTTGGTCAAATAATAATAATATATAATAAAAAATTCATTTCAGAAAAAAAATTTTTTTTTGCCTTTTTTACCCACGTTGTTTAATATTTTAAGGATATCAAAATCTCATTACAATCCAACAAAAAAAATTTCTTTTTTAACAAGAATAAGAGATACGAAAAATATTTTTTCTCATCCCCTGGCGAAAAGTACGTCAAAAGACGTCTACTTTCTAAGAGAGAAGTTAAGCTTTATCCACGGCGGCTCGGTGCACTAGCGATGCGCAATCGTGTTGACGCTCCGTTTTTCACGGCAGTTAAGAATAGAGAGGGCTACGTCTATCCTTCTCTGTCCACCGGCTTTAAGAATTGACTCTCTACCTCTCTCTTTCTTTCTCTTATATGTACTATAAAGGTATCCGCGAATGGAGGGGGCTATGGCTAGCCTTGTTTGCCGGTTACAACAAGCAGTATCTTTTTCTTTATCTTTCTTATATAGCAATTTTAAATATTTTATTGTTAAAACCTAATTTGTTTTATTTTGTGAATTATAAATTGCAGTGTGTTATAAAGTGTGTGAATTATAAAGTGTGTAAATTATAAAATGTGTGTGAAATATTGATGGTTTATTTTAATGATTTATCATCAGTGGGAGAGGGGCAGAGAAGGATAGAGCATACTCGGTCGAAAGCAGCAGGCGATTCATCGCGGTATTTTTATTTTAATGATTTATCATCAAAAACGAATTATCACAAAGGGTAAGTTGGACGTACTTTTCGCCGGAGACAAGAAAAAATCGTATATTTACCTCGGGAGAAAAGTTGACCAGCAATTGTTCGCGTATTTGCCCCCTCGCTGCGCTCGGGGGCAATCTATACGCGAACATTTAATGGTCAACTTTTCACCCTCGGTGAATAATATACTATTTTTTCTATATCAAATCAATGGTTTTTGAAAGAACTTCCAATGATCTTTCGAATCTCGTTGGAATTTTTAGGCTACGACCATTTTTTCCAGAGTTATAAAACTTTTTAGATAAGTCGATTTTAGACGAAGGGGGGCAAAAGTAGCTCGGCGGCAGAGTATATATATATATATATTTTTAATAATTAAATATATATATATTCAATATATATCAACTCGTGGAATCGAATACTAATAAAATTAAGTTTTACCATAGAGCTAATTATTTAAGTTGAAATTGTATTTTATAAAACAATATAACAATTCATAAATTATTAATATATATATATTTAATATATATCAACTCGTGGAATCGAATACTAATAAAATTAAATTTCAACATAAAGCTAATTATTTAAGTTGTAATTGTATTTTATAAAATAATATAACAATTTATAAGTTATTAATTATAATAATTACGTAAACTTTTTATTCATAGTTTAAAATAATATTGAATATGTCATTATCATTTATATAGTTTATTTAAAATATTATGTAAATTTTATAAGTATAAATTATCTAGAGTGAAATCTAATGTAACTTCGACAATAAATCCAATCTAATAGAATAATTGTATTTATTTCAATAATTACAATTAATACGAATTTTATAGTGATATTAAAAAATATTATTTATTTTCCGCATTCTTAATAAATGTCTTGCAAATCATAAGTAAATTTTCTTTGAAATATTTACTTTTTTTATAGGAAATTTCACTTCCATCTAGACAGATCATAAATATGAATCCATAATTATAGACATAATCAGGAAAATTTATCCATATTTCATACATTTTCCTATCTTTATAATTTACTATTATCCATCGTAATATATTTCATGGAATATTCATGTGTCTAATATTCGTATGTCCTTGATTCTTCTTACATTAGAATATTCCATATTGAAATATTCTTGAAAGATTTCAAGAATATTTCAATATAAGGTTTGGGTAATCTCTCATCTTTTATGAAATGTTCCTGGAAGATTTTTGGATGATTTAAACGGAAGATTAAGAGTTTTATATCTACTACGAAATATTTCTGAGATATTTCATGAAAGGTTGGGAAATTTTGTAAGGGATAGTATATATCATATAATAACACATTATACTTATATATCAACACATATACGCATACATAACCATTGACATTTAGTTTTAAAATCGCATTCACATATTTGCTTCAAACGTACTCAACAAAGCGCCGACCCTTTTGCTTATATAGTATGTAAGGTATTGTTCAACACCCTCATTTAAGGAAACTCTCATTTAAGGAACAACCCCATGTCGGCGTTACTGGAAATCTCCCGTAACATTTTGCGCAGCCTTCCAATAAAAACTTTATGAAATCCTTCTAGAATATTTCATGCAATATTCCACTGGAAGATTACTTAAATCTCATTGTGAAATATTTCTGAAAGATTTATGTAATATTTCGCTGCACGATTTTAAAGTTTTTCGGAATCTTTCAGCGAAAGGCTTATGGAACCTTCCTGAAATCTTCCATGAAATATTTTACTGAAATATTTCATGAATTTTACATGTAATATTTCATGAAATATTCCAGAAATCTTCCGTGAATATTTTATGGAATATTTCGAAAAAGTTTTTGAATATTTCTTTGAAATATTCCATAAATATTCCTGGAAGCTTACAATTAAGGATTTCAGTGGAATATTTCGAAATATTCCGAGAAGACTTCCTAGAATCTGCATGGAAGGATTGATTTAACTATTGCAGTGGAAGATTTCGAAATATTTTAGTGAAATCTTCCATGCTGTGTGGGTATTGATACGAACACACGTACATATGAATATGTAATTAAGGTTACATGAGTGTTATTTATGAAGAATTGTTTGCAAGTAAATTTTTAAATACTAATATATTTTCATAAAATTAATTTAAGTACTTTATTCTCTGAATGATAACTGAATAAAACTTCAATTGAATGAATTATGTTATACAATATTAAATATATAAATTTATTTAACTGTTTATAAAATAGAATGAATATTCATTAAATATATCATTCTAATTATATTACTCAAATGATAATTACAATGGATTATAGTTAAATAAAAATGTTTATTTTAATAATCATAGCGTAGAAATTTATTTTGATGAAAATATTATTTGATTGACATTTTAAATTGTGTTTTAATACAAATGAAACTATATTAAAAAAGTCACTTGTCATCAATAAAAAATAATTTTAATTGTTTAAATAATAATTCTTCATTAATATTGAGAATATATTCATAAATTATAATATCAATGTTATGGAAATTAAAAAAACAAAAAATCAATTAAATATAATATACCATTACTTGTGATACACTTTGTAATATTTTTATTTCATTAAGAATTTACATTTGATGCAAATAGAATTGTTAAGTAATTGCAAATAATCAATTTATTATTTTGAAATATTCAAATTTTAAAATAACCAAAATATTTTATTTTGATCTTATAATTGTGTATTTAAATTTAGTATTTCGTATGTATAAAATACATATGTGAAGATATTATAATTAGAAATAAGCTCGAAATTTGTTTTTGTGCATGTTTCACATAGAAAGATTATTTTTAATTTCATCGTTTAAATTCATATATTAAGGTCAAGAATCTAAACTTAAGAGCCGTTCTTCAATGATATCACACGTTACACGTAACTCGTTACACGTTTTGAAAGTTTACTGTCCGATGTCTGCTGAATTCAATATCTCAACGCTACTCAAGTTCGAAGTTATACGTGATACTCACGGTCACCTATGGAAGATGATATATGGAGGGCGCCACGGGAGGTGGCGCTATGCACGCTGCCCCGAATAATAATAATAGTCATAATTTTAAGAAAAATAATTCTGATGTAGTCCAAGGTGACTTAGATTCTTCCTCATTGCAGGCAGCTGTATCTGCTCTAGAGGGCGCATTATCTGGTAGGCTTGACACAATACTGAATTATTTTTATCGATTTTTGGCTTTTGAGAGCCAGTTTAAAAATTTTGACAAAGGCCAGCGGAATATTGTGTCCGAAATTGAAACACAAAATGAATTTATTAAAAAATTAAAAAGTGAGCAGATGCAGCTGTTATAGGAAAATCGCAAACTTAGAGAAATAATAGTCACTCCGGAAAGGAATTTTTTGTCCGCTCTAAATAATAAAATTGAAACGTACAATAGAACAATTAGTTGTAAATTTAATAATATTCCAAATTTTCTTAATAACGAGTTTCACGGAGTGGACAAGGGTTTCTTTGACCTTACAACCGGGGTAGCTGGCGTGGCGCAGGCCATCGCAGATCTCACGGGAATGAATAAGCATACATCACACGTATCTAAATTTGTAGAAATGCCACAAACATCACATACTCATACTGTAATTAGTGAGAAGGCACCTCGTCAAGTTGAGACGGAGTGTGGCTCTGGGAGTGGTACATTGGTAATCTCTGGCGAGTTTGACTGTTCAACAGTTAATGTTGGGTCGGATGATTACGCCTGTGCCGTTCTTGGTATCATTTTCCCGACAATTAAGTGTACAAATGTAATTTCAGTTAAGAAAATCGCTAAACATGATGATGTAAACGGGGTGTCTACAGATCGTGGGATCAGTGGTGGCCCGAGGGGTCCGTTCTCATTGCTGGTTAGACTTTCTGAGGAGGACCTGGTGCAGAAGGTGTTTGAAGCTAAACGACAATTCACAAGTTTTTCGACAGCGGATCTCAATCCCTCCCTCCTTGGCAGTCTTCCAGCCATCAAACGCCACGGCTTGATATTTATTAATGAATTTTTGCCTAAAGAAACATATGTTAATTTTAAAAAATTAAAAAAGTATGCCAAAAAAGAGCTTTAAATTTGTTTAGCACAGACATGGTAAATTTATGGTGAGGAGGGAGAGAGGGGAGAAAGCTTACAATTTTTTTAATGAAAATGATTTAGATAATTTATTGACAGATAGTAAGAAATTAGAAGACGGTGTAAATGTATTTAATGAAAATTCTGAAACTTCATCAAATATTAAGTGCAATAATAATATATGTGATAATAATAAAGCCTCTGAACATCAACGAAATATGTCGACAAGTCAATTATCAACTACGAATAATGAAGTAACGTCCGAGTGTGGCCTCTTCCCAATGACTGCGCCGGGCCTCCTCTGAGAGTCGTACAGGGTGGAGGGGTGAACTGCGAGCGTGCTTCCTGAATGTGACTTCGTTGAGGGCTCACATGGGTCAGGTACGTGAGTTTCTAATAATGGTGCTTCTTGCGACATATTTGGAGTGGCTGAGACCTGGCTGGGTCCGTCTGTTTTGGATGACGTCATTCGGGTCAAGAGTTATGAAGTATTCAGACAGGACAGAAACTTGCGTGGTGGAGGAATTGCTTTGTATATTAAAGACAATTTAAAGTGCACTATTTTGGCTACTTCGGATACTCAAATTAATCATAGTGAAGGTAAACCGGAGGTACCTTAGTATATTTTTTGTTCCATGCAATTGGGCAGCTCCGAAGCCGTGTTAGTTTCTGTTATTCATCGACCTCCTGCAATTTCCTTTTTAAGAAATACCAATTTTTTGGATAACTTAAGAGATTTTGCCTCTGAATACTCTCATAAAATTATAATGGGAGACCTGAATGCCGATCTCCTGCGCGAGAGCAGTGATGCTGAATTTATTAATAAATTGTCGGTTGAGCTTTCGTTACAGTTGGTTCAGCACGGTGCCACGCATCACACTCCAACGTCTCACACGTGGATTGACCTGATTCTTGTTGACGATAATGATACAGTACTTGACGCACGCAACTTACCGGCGAATTTTCACAGTCGGCACAACCTAATTGATGTATGTATTTCTTGTAATCATATCAAGCCAGGTAATAAAATAATTAAGTATAGGAATTATAAAGATATCTGTCCAAATTTATTGGTACAGAGTTTGGCCGGCTGTGATTAGACGCTATTTACAGTTGGTACAGTTGACCCGGAATCTGCCCTTGGCTGCCTCTGTGACAACCTTACGGCAGCAATACAAAATCTGGCGCCACTAAAAACACTTAAAATTGGTAGAGATAAATTTCCTTGGATTGATAAAGAGTTGTCGCAGATGCGGCACAAGAGAGATGCCGCGTATCGTAGATTCAAATGGACGAAGGAGGAGCGATATCTCTCCGAATTTTCGCAACTGCGTAAAACAAAAGACGAACAGACGGGACAAGCTAAAACAAATTATTATCATAATAGACTGTTTGATGATCTTGCTAGAGGTAATGTCTGAAAAGAGTTGAGAGACCTGGAACTCCTGTGCGGACCTCAAGGGGACTTGAATTGATCCATTCCAAATAAGCTTAATGCACATTTTGCAGGGGTGTCAGTCTCGCCACACGATGATACTGCGGAACGTAAAAGGATTCTTTCTGAGTGTAGTGAAATTGGTTTTGCCCTTAAGCCAATTAATATTAATGATGTAATCCTTGCGATTTCGCATTTTTCATCACAGGCTTGTGGCGAGGATGGCATCCCGCAAAGTGTGATGCTTAAAGCACTACCGGTTATTGGAGAGCATCTTGTGACTCTTTTCAATTCCTCTTTTGCGCGGGGGATCTTCCCTTGCCTTTGGAAGCGTGCACGCATTGTGCCTTTGAAGAAGTGCCCTGCATCTAGAATGCCTAAAGATTTTAGGCTCATAGCAATATTATGTTTTCTTTCAAAGGTTCTCGAGAAGATGACCCATGACCAACTGCAGGAGTATATTATGATACACAAAATACTTGACTCTTTGCAGACTGGCTTCAGAAAGCACCATTCTACGCAGACCGCCATACTTAAACTTACAGACGACATAAGATCAGGTCTTGACAAGAAACTTGCCACGTTACTACTTCTATTTGACTTTAGTAAGGCTTTCGACACGATCTCCCCTTCCAAATCGCTTGCGAGGCTTAGATCGATGGGGTTTTCCAGAGCTGCACTCAAGTGGATCAGCTCCTATTTATCAGGTAGGAAAAAAATGGTTTCTACATATTCAAAAGAGGATTCGGATTGGCTAACAACCAATCTAGGAGTTCCACAGGGTTCAGTGCTGGGGCCTCTATTGTTTTGCCTTTACATTAATAACATACGTGACACGCTCGACCCCTGTTTTGTCGAGCACATATTATATGCTGATGACCTCCAAATCTAAACTCAGGTCCCTTATGAACATCTGAATGGAGGTATTCGTATTATGCAGAGGGTGGCCAGGGTGGTGTTGGGATGGGCTGTCGATGCTTCTCTCACATTAAATGCAGGCAAAACTGAGGCAATCGTTTTTGGCAGTAGTCGTTTTATTAATGACTTTTATGCTGGTGAGCCAAGAACGATTGAGCTTGAGGGAGGTGTCGGCATATCTTTCTCTGATACCGTTACGAGCCTTGGTGTTGTGCTTGACGCTAAGTTGTCATGAAAGCCGCACATTAATATGGTGACTGAAAAATTTAATAGGATAATGTATAGTTTACGATTCTTCCGTCGGTACACCACTGAGGCCCTGCGTAAACAACTCGCAGCCGCCTTGCTGTTTTCGCACCTTGACTTCTGCTCAGTAGTTCTGCTTGATGCTTCGCAGGGGTTGAGAAGACAATTACAAAGACTACAAAATTCATGTGTGAGATATGTATTAGGCGTAGGAATTAGCGATCATATCTCTCCTCATAGAGCTATGATCGCGATTAATTGGTTTACTTATTTTTAGTATAAAGTAAATCTATGTTTAAAATTTATTCTTTGTTGTTGTTTTCGCTACTTTTGTTTTAAATGTTAAACTACATATATTTGCTCTTTATTGGAAGTCGGTGAACTTAGTTATATACATGTAATCAAACAGAACTACATGACATTTCATATGTGACATATTTAAACTTAGCCTTATATTGTATGTGTAATAAACTTAAGCTTTTCTTTATTATTTATTTTTATATACAATAACGTATATATAAATTCAATATTCAAAAGTTAATTTACTCTTCAGTAAATTTTAAATATTATTGTAAGTAAAATATTTACCACCTTTTTCTAAGAATCTCCGGTTCTTTAGATTCGTGCATTTTTTAGGTATGTGCTTCGAGCGTATATAGGGATATCTCTGGAACTTTTTAATTTTGAGAAATTGTCTTAACAACAATTAAAAAGTCTATAATACAAGTTTCTGGGGGGCTATTCACTAACTTTTTAACGATAATGATTGACTTAACGTTTCGACGTCGAAAAGCGTTAAGTACTCTACTCTTTTAAGTAATCGATAAGCACATATGAAAAAATGTTTCTGTTAATTTTTTACAACAAACATTTACAACATAAATATTCCAAATTAAAATAATTCTAAATAATTATTACATCAAAATTAACATGATTACAAAAAAAATTATTTTTTTTCAATTTTTGACATATTTATACGCAAATAAATTACAATATTACTAGTCTTTTTGTAGATTTATATTAGATCTTGTATTCTCCATACATTCAGTATCAGAATTTAAAATGGACAGTTGATTGGGACATTATGAAAACTTAAGTAATATTTTATAACTTGTTTGATTTCATAAGTTAATAATTAGATATCCAAAGTAATAATTAGAAAAAATGTCATGATCCATTCATTTTAAATTCCAATACAGAGAAAAAATGAATCTTAATAGTATTTGTCTTAAAACACACAACATCTAACATTCATATTAGAAATAAATCTGTATTTATGTTTCTATTATATATCCTTTTAACTCAACATTATCCAAGCCAACAATTTCATTTTGAAAGATGAAATTTTGAAAATCAATATTTTTAAGTTCTGCAGCAAAATTAACAATTTAATTGAAAAACTGTAGTTGTTAATATAAAATATAAAATGCAAATTTAGATTAATATATAATTTTATTAAAAAATGTTTTTTTATTGCTTATAAGAAAAGTTTATTTAAAACAATATTTATATTATTTTTTTCTGTTCACTTTTATTGAACTACATACAAGTCACTTTAAAGCCTGCAGATCCAATTGAATTTAAAATTATACACAATTTATCATGTAATCACTAATGTAAAAAATAATAAAATAATGTTCGCTTTATTTACATATATAGGTATATACATCCGCTGATAGAAAAGATATCTCGATCTTCTTGGATATAACATAAAATCTGTGAAGCAAGAAATTAATTAAAACATCTAGTTATCTAAGAAATTATTTTTCCATTTAAATGATCACATCAAATCGAAGTAATTCTTTTGCTTCGAGAAATCTTTTCTGTCAATGTATATACATATGTCATGCATAATATAACGTTTAACAGTTTAACGTACGATTTACAACCAAGCTTCAAGTTGGTTGTGAAATTCGTCGATAAAATCGACTTAGCGCTTCAGTTTAGAAGGTTTTCGTCGTTGCGTGAACATGATCTCTGATAACGTTCGCGATATTCGATAGTATTTGCTGAAAAATGATTACTACGCATGCGCGCGTCGGCGTTAAGCTTGACGTTAGACGTTTACGGTATTACTGAATAAGCCCCCTGAAGTGGCACACACTTCAATAAGGGCTTAAATTACACGTTTCTGTAAGTAGAATATGTAATTAAATTTTGGTATCGATTGAAGAATCGTTGTTTACGGTACATAATTTTATACGTCAAAAATGATACTTTTTTCATATTTTTCTACGTGTGTTTCTTGAGCTATAAAAAAAGTAACGTACTTTCGATCATTCTCAAATTTTTTGAGCATAATGAATATGGTAAAAAGAACAGTTTAAGCCTACCCTGGTACATGTGCCCCTCTTTAGGAAGCTGTTAGACTATTTTTAATGTTAGCGTAATTTTTAGGTGAAAATTTCTCAAAATTAAAAAATTCCAGAGATATCCCTATATACATGAAAGCAGCATGTTATATGGAAAAGTGGTGGCCATTTTAACGATGATATGAGAAAGAAAGAAAATAACTACTTGCATATTGTCTTTCTAGTGCAGCGTTTACGGGAACGTCACGCGAGAGAGATAGGATGTAAGTTAATATTTTCTTACTCTGTACCTAAAGTTGCCACCACTTTTTAACATAACATGCTTCCTCCATAGTATATATGCTCTTCGGGTATGTGTAATTTCTCTTGTAATGAGATTTGCCTTTTCTATTGGTTCCTATATAATTAGAAGTTATTATATATTATAGTGAAACTACCTTTTTCTACAATTCTTAGCTCCTACAGATCTGCGAATTTTTTCGTAATAAGAATAGCGATTTTTAATGAGTCCTATATAATGAGTAGTCATCATATACAAGCATTTTTTAGGGCTTCTTTTTTGGGTCTTATTTGGACTTTCGTATATGTATTTCTCTCTCCATCTATGTTTCACTATATTTTGCTTTATTATCTTTTTTTCACACTCTATTTTTTCTTTCTTCATTTTTCTTTTACCCTCTCCATCTTCAGATACCCTTCTTAATTTTCTCTTTTCTTTAAAGTATCGACTTCAATTATGATATAATATTAGAGTCTACACTTGACTCGCTTCTAGACAAATGAGAACATTCTTTGTTGACAGCGCATTTCGAAATGCAGCTAAATTTAACACAATCAGCAAATTTTCAACTGAAATTTTGTTAATTTTTATCTAAATTTTGTATAATTAAACTGACTTAATAAATAAATAAATTCAGCTAATTTTCAGGTAAATTTATCCTACTTCTGCTAAGTTTTAACTTACTTTTAGCAAACTTTTATACGACTTTTAGCTATATTTTAGCCAACTTTTGGATAACACATAACTTCTATCTTAACGAAATTCCAGCTAAATTTCAGCTATATCATAGCTAACTAGGAAGACGATTGATTCTTATACACGGCGGCAGCGTCGATTAAGGTGGCAAAAACTTCTTATAATATAAAGAGATGTATATCTTTCTATATAATATCTCTCTATTCTATAAAAGATTTCCGCCGCTGCCACTGTCAGTCTCGCCACTTCTTAACTTAAATCCTTCTTTTTACTGATGAATTTAGCCAATCTATGGTAAATTTTACCTGATTTATCGTAAATTTCAGCTAATTTATTGTGAATTTTAGCTAAAAATTTCGTTTTTTAGCTAATTTTAGCTGATTTATTGAGAATTTTAGCTAAAAATTTAATATTTTAGCTAAGTTTAGATAATTTATTGAGAATTTCAGCTAATTCATATTAATTTTAGCTAAAATTGTAATTTTTCATCTAAGTTTAGCTAATTTATTGTGAATTTTAGCTAAAATTTTAATTTTTTACTCAAAATCTGATGAATTAGGTCAATTTGATTTTAATTATCATAAGATTTTTCTAGGCTAATTTTATCTGATTTATTAAGAATTTTAGTTAAAAATTTAATTTTTTAGCTGAGTTTAGCTAATTTATTGTGAATTTTATTTAAAATTTTAATTTTATAACTCGAAATCTGATAAATCAGGTCAATTCGATTTAAATTCTCTATACTATAGATTTTCGCCGCTGCCGCTGTCAGTTCCTCAACTTCTTACCTTAAATCCTTCATTTTACGGATAAATTTAGCTAAGTTATGGTAAATTTTACGTAATTTATCGTAACTTTCAGCTAATTTATTGAAAATTTCAGCTAATTTATTGAGAATTTCAGCTAAAAATTTAATTTTTCACTTAAAATCTGATGAATCAGGTCAATTTGATTTTAATTATCATAAGATTTTTTTTAGCTAATTTTAGCTGATTTATTGAGAATTTCAGCTAACAATTTAATTTCTTAGCTAATTTTAACTGATTTATTGAGAATTTCAGCTAAAAATTCAATATTTCAGCTAAGTTCAGCTAATTTATTGAGAATTTCAGCTAATTTATATTAATTTTAGCTGAAATTTAAATTTTTCACTTAACATCTAATAAATCAGGTTTATTTGATTTCAATTATTACTAGGGGGCGAGCTCACCAACCCCCATTCTGCTTTAATAACTTTAAAAAAATTTCTAAGAATTTGCAATTTTTAAAATTATTTTTGCTAATAACTACAAGCAAATGCTAATAAATGTTCTAAATAGTTTGGTTTGAGACAGAAGTAGTGGTTATTTGCAGTTATTAACAGTTATCAACATTTATAAGCACAAAAATTTTGTGCCTATATATAAAAATTAAAAAAATTTTTCAAAAAGCGTATAATTGTTAATAAAAACCTTTTTAAAGAAGAAGAGAGACTTTAAATTTTTAATAGAAATGGTTGCTGGAGTAGAAGCTACAAGTGATGAAGCTGAAGTAAATACTTATTATAATATTTAAATAATAAAAAAAAAATTTTCAAATAACAATTTTTTTTATGTATAATAAATAAAAAAAAATTTTTTTTATGTAAGGTTATTCAAAAAATTTTAGGATTAATTGTTTTTATATATACTATAATTATTTTATTTGTTAGGGAATTGTATTGGATTTATACCCAATACAATTTACTGTGGAGAAACCAGAAGAAATTTTGGAACAAGTACCTGAAAATATAGATCTTGATTTTTCGTCATCTCTGGATTCTTCCGGAGATGATGAACTCTGCTCTACAGATGTTGCAGAAGGGCCTCTCTGCCACGAGGAGACGTGGGAGATGCCCTTGTGCAATGAGGTATGTTCTATTTGTGGCTTAACATTGGGCCATACACCACCGGATATAGAAACTTTTGTAAGTTTATATATATATATTTTTTTATTATTTTAAATTATTTACTAATATTAATATTAATTTTTATGTTCAGAATATTTTTTCTTCTTAAAAGAGGAGCTTACCAAGATGTCGATAAACATAATGATCAATACACAATCATGACAGACATAGTAATCATCAGGAATAATTCAGTCAAGATCATAGATCTTATAATTATTCATCTCATAGATCAAATCGTCAAGACATACATTGAAAAAGATATTGCTAAATTTTTTGAAAAAGATATTGCTAAATTTTTTGAAAAAGATATTGCTAAATTTTTTGAAAAAGATATTGCTAAATTTTTTGAAAAAGATATTGCTAAATTTTTTGAAAAAGATATTGCTAAATTTTTTGGTTAATCATTAATGGTTTTGTATATTTAGATGAATGTTGAAGAAAATTATTATGAAAAAATATTGTTTTGTAAATGAATACTCTTCAATGAACTATTTACTTTCAAAGTTTTTAAACCTTTAAAATTTTTATATTTGTTGGTATTCTTTCATTTAATAAGATTAGATTGTGACGTCTGAGGGACGTACATTTATTAGTGCCGATGTAGCAAAGGTTACTTGACGGCCTGGTTACTCAAGCACTAACCATCTCTTTTTATAAAGAAAAATAAATAACGCAAACTATTCCGATGGTGTATGTGTAGGAAATAGGAAAAAGGATTAAGTGTAAGCGGGCCCGTAAGGGTGAGAATCCAGGTTACTTATACTGTCGAGATCCTATCCAATTTGGTGAATCTCGGCGGAAAGGTAAAGGAGTTATAATATATAATAATAAATTTCAAGAAAAATACATAAAATAATAACTTTTAAAAGTTATTAATTACTTTAAGATTGATTAATCATGCAAAGAGAAGGAAGAAAAATAAAAATAACAAAATAATTTGTTGAAAATAAAAATATAAACCAGATTGTAAATAAGAACAATTTGATTTTAAATTGAAATGTTTAATGTTTATTCAATAAAAGACTATACTTACTATCCTTATGGCAGGAATACTTGTAGAGAGAGAAAATTTGGTAATAAGATCCTTGGAAAAAATAGAGCAGCGTAATAATATTAATGTGTTGGAGATCCTTGAAAAAAACAGTGTCTTGGTATATTTGTAGAAAAAAAAAATTTGATTTAGAACTCGTAGTGAGCTTGTTGAGGCTCTGAAGAAGACTTGATGAGAACTTGATAAGAAAGCGTTTGGAAGTGCTGAGAGCCTGCGCACTAGCCCGAGTCGCTTCCTTAGGCGAACTGATTTTGTTTTGTTTTTTCTCGAGACACAAAGTTTTTGGTTCCCTCTCCAAGGGAAACTTGGGGGTGTTATTTAAGAGATTAAGATATTGGATGGAAAAGTATTGGTCAATGACCGAAAAATGCAGAGTTTGGTTGAAAATTTGTTGAGAACGGGCCCAAAAGGGGAGGAGATCTTGGCCCAAAGTTCGGCAATTTCCGAGCAGAATCGTTGTGACTCAAAAATCTCTTTCTTTCTCTCTCTAAGGTATCCTTCCTTTAGGATAGGTTACAAAAATGTTAAACTTAATATTAACAAAAATAATGAATTAACGCAAAAAAAGAAAATGATTAATACATATTGTCTTATTCTAATAAATATAGTAAAAGAATTATTAAAAGTATATAAAAACATTATAGAAAATTATAAAATTATTAGTTGTATAAACGCATTACAGTTATTAAAATTGCATGTATATACAGGGTGTCCCATTTTAACTTGGACACGTCAATAACTCTGAAAATATAGACTTTTGAAAAAAATGTTTCAAATGAAAGTTGTAGGGTTTCAAGGGGGGCATCCAATGGTGACCTTGATCGTGACCTTGACCATGACCTTCAAGGTTATTTGAAGGTCAAGTCGGTTTTCTTAAATGGAAAGTCATAATTTTGATACCGAAAATGGAAAGAGCGGAAAATTTTACGTCCAAATATGACCTTGGCCATAATCTTTATTATGACCTTCAAGGTCATTTCAAGGTCAAGTCGATTTTCTTAAATGGAAAGCCATAATTTTGATCCCGTAAATGGAAAGTGCGGAAAATTTTACATCCACATATGACGTTGACAATGACCTTGACCATGACCTTTAAGGTGACCTTGAGGTCAAGTCAAATTTTTAATGGAAACCTACACTTTGAACATCGGAACGGTAGAATAACTAAATAAAAATTATTATAAATGTGTCTAGAATAATTGTAAGGTTTTTTCAAAATATCTAACGGTAATTAACTTCAGCCTCAACCATGGCCGTAAGTTTTTGATTTTTTGAAAATCTTGTCCAAGCGAAACATTTCCAATTCTTAATAAGCAACCTCAAAAACCCATTAAATTAAATGTGTTACGGGTGATAGCTTCGCACGCATAGTCGAAGCACAAGAACGAAGCAGCGATAGCCGCAACTCAGCATTTTAGGCGAGATGTGCAGTAGTCGCGGCGACGTGCTAAATAAATAAAAAATAGTAATAAAAAAAAAGTCACATCGTTCATTTCTACAAATTTGAGCTTTCAGATATTATTATACATTTCAGATATTTTTCTGCGTCTCAGAATTGAGATACTTTGTCGCTGTAGATTTGCCTGTGATTCCAAAATTTATTCAATAATAAGACTACTAAATACTTATTAGTTTACAGCTTTACTTCTAAAATTATTTCTCTTAAAATTAGAAAATTATCGAAAGTTGTTTTAAAAGTTTCATAAAAAATGGCTAATTATTTAGCAAATGATGTGGTTGATATTCTTTTAGTTCTTGGGGAATGTCACAGAAATTACAGAAATGCTTCTCAGCTTTACCGTCAACGTTATCCTGATCGTCGACATCCAGGACCACAACAAATTATAAACATTGAAAGAAGATCGCGTTCAAATGCACTACATCGTCATAGGCGACAAAATCGAGTCCTGAACAATAACGACCCTCGTCTACTCGCTATATTGGGTATGATTCATATAAATCCCCATATCAGTCTCCGTCAGATTGAACGAGAATTGGGTATTCCTAGAGCAACAGCACATCGACTGCTCCAATTAGTCAGATATCATCCTTACCATATTACTCTTGTTCAAGAATTAAATGACAATGATTGTATATTAAGAGTAAACTTTTGCACATGGGCACTTAATGAATTAGATCAAGATCCAGATTTCTTCTGGTCTATTTGTTTCTGTGATGAAGCCACATTTCATAGTAACGGCAGCCTTAATAGCCATAACAGTCACTATTGGTCGCCAGTTAATCCTCACTGGTATAGAGAGGTATTAAATCAGCATCGATGGAGTTTACATGTATGGGCAGGGATAGTTAATGGATCTATGATTGGACCACATTTCTTTGAAAGAACTATTAATGGTATGATGTATTTAGATTTTCTTCAAAATCATCTACCTGGTTATTTGGAAGACATCCCATTAGATGTTCGACAAAGAATGTGGTTTCAACAAGATGGCGCTCCTGCTCACCACGCTGGAATTGTGACAACGTTTCTTCGGCAACAATATCATGAACGGCTTATCATCCGCAATGGTCTAGTGCCATGGCCTCCAAGATCTCCGGACTTGAATCCTCTTGACTCATACTTTTGGGGATTTGCTAAAGATGCTGTCTACCAGGAAGCTCCAACAACGAGAGAAAACATGATGCAGAGAATAATAGAAGCTTGTCAATCGGTAACGCAAGAAACTTTGCAACGTGTTATGCGTAACTTTAGGAGGAGACTAACATTATGTTTAGAAAATCAGGGTGGACACTTTGAACACCTCATACCAAGAGGTAACGCCAATGACGATTAAGTAAGATAAATATTTATTTTAGCAAATGTACATAAAAGCGTTGGGAACCTTTATTCCTGACCTTAACTGGTTGGGAACGCTTAGTCCTTACCTTAACTGGTTGGGAACCTTTATTCCTGACCTTAACTGGTTGGGAACCTTTATTCCTTACCTTAACTGGTTGGGAACCTTTATTCCTTACCTTAACTGGTTGGGAACCTTTATTCCTTACCTTAACTGGTTGGGAACCTTTATTCCTTACCTTAACTGGTTGGGAACCTTATTCCTGACCTTAACTGGTTGGGAACGCTTAGTCCTTACCTTAACTGGTTAGGAACCTTTATTTCTTACCTTAACTGGTTGGGAACCTTTATTCCTTACCTTAACTGGTTGGGAACCTTATTCCTGACCTTAACTGGTTGGGAACGCTTAGTCCTTACTCTTACTAGTTGGTATCGTGCTATTTCTTACCGAAATTAATTATCAAATTTAATAAGTTATTTAACGTCAATCATGACCCTAGAAGGTCAAATTTTGTAAATGGTCAAGGACTTATTCAGCTTTAATATTTTCAGTACCTTTCATAGCGGAGTCAAAAATCTAGGGTTCCACTTAAAAATTCGCCTTAAACTTAAGATGACCTTGAAGATCGTGGGTTTCCATTTAAAAAATCGACTCGACGTTCTAATGACCTTGAAGGTCATGGTCAAGGTCATATTTGGACGTAAAATTTTCCGCTCTTTCCATTTTCGGTATCAAAATTATGACTTTCCATTTAAGAAAACCGACTTGACCTTCAAATAACCTTGAAGGTCATGGTCAAGGTCACGATCGAGGTCACCATTGGATGCCCCCCTTGAAACCCTACAACTTTCATTTGAAACATTTTTTTCAAAAGTCTATATTTTCAGAGTTATTGACGTGTCCAAGTTAAAATGGGACACCCTGTATATATATTTGGTGGTATTTATTTCATTAAAAATAAAGAGAAATAATTAATTATTGTGAATAGCATATATATATATATATATATATATATATATATATATATATATATATATATATTACATATGCACATACATATCTTAAAGTAAATACTTAATTTATAATTTATAAAAGATAATCGGTAATATGAATCTTACAAATAAATTTTAACTTATAACTATTTATTAAAGAAGGTTTATCCTAAAATATTCAAGAATATTTACGATATTTCTTCTATAAAGGATAAAAGGTGTATAATATTAGTTTAACTTATTAAAATATTAAAAGAGTAAAGAAAAGATAATGTCTTTCTTTGTATCCTTTTTAGATTTGTATTGTGAATCATTATTACTATTATAAAGGTTATGTTAATTAGTTTAAAATTAATCAGGAATATATTTAAAAACAGCGCAAAAGAAAGTGTTTTGTTTACATAAGAAAAGTGAGGCATATGGTTACTATTTTTAATAATAATTATGTAAGTCGAAATTTCGAGAGTATAAAAAATATTTTCCTTTTTATATAATAATTATAATTCAATTAAACTATTAATAAATGTGCACTTTTTTCATCTTAAAGAAAAATTGTTTTATTAATTTTATTGATTTAACAATGAACATTGCTTATAAAATAAATATATATATATATATATATATATATATATATATATATATATAAAGATAAATATTTTCAGAGTTTCTATTAATTAATTATTTATTTTAAATGATCGAAGGAAAAAAAAATGCTTATGTATAATTTGAAGATAATATTTTCTTTCACAGTTTGGGTTTTTCCCGGATTAGTGGCGACAATTTTTATAGCGCGTCGAGACAATTTTTATGGTATCTGTCTGGCCAAAAGATAATTATTGGTCCCTTAGGCTATTTTCCAATACGCATATGTTAAAAATGTGGACCTAAACAAAAGAAAGGTTGTTTGCTCCAAGATTTGTCGAGCGTGGAAAAAAAAAATAATTTTTTTGTTTCATAAAAAATATTTTTCACAGTCGTCCATACCAAACATTTGTACAAACGATGTTCTGTGTAGAAAGTTTAGGTAGAGAAGATAATTTATTCGGTACAGAAGGTTCTTATTGTATTCAAAATGTATATAAGGTAGTTGATACGCGCAAAGGCTCATTATATAGATATATATATATATGAATGGGACGTTTCATGTCAACTCGACTGACAAAAAAATAGAATTTGCTGAAAATCCGTGAAGAGGTTCCATTTGATACCCAAAATATACAAAAAAATTTTTAGAGGCATAGGTCAAAGGGATTACGAGTAATAAGTAATAGAATATTGTGATTTTTCAAATTTTTTTGTTAAATTACCAACTTAATTATTTTTTTCCTCAGAAACTAAGGATTTTAGAGATTCACTTATAAATATATTTATTGTTGCAAATGATGAGTAGAATCTACACAAATTTTTTTAAATCTCAGAATTGCTGTCTTCTGATTGGTTCATTTTGTACTTTCATGTAATTTTGAATTTCTGGTGTTCGACCAGGTTGATTTCACTCGGGTTGCACTATGTTATGTCTTTTTATAATATCTTGAAGTGAGCTTTGTCTCATCTTAGGCATAGAACTGAGAGAAGAGCTATAGAACTTTAAATATTAAAAAATAAAATAGAATTTTCAATTTAAAACATATATACAGTGGATTTGGTTCTTCGATTATAGATAATGCAATATACGAACAAATGATTTTTAAATATCTTAAAAGAGATCTATTTTTTAATAATTTAAGTATTAATTTAGAATCCGAATTGAAATATCAACTGTTCATTATTTAGACATCCTCAAAATACACTCACAACCAAAACATATTTATGTACTTCAATAAATTTTTATTATGATTTTAAATATTTAAAATAAGATGAGTTTATAAATATATAATACATATGTGTCGAAAAATTATTTAAATACGTATTATACATTTAGGAATGATTATTTATATAATAGTATTATGTAATCCAATAAATTAAGATTTTTATAAATATTAGATATTAAAATATTCAGATCCTTTTTCTTATTTGATTTCGATAACTATAAATTCCAATAATTGATTAAAATAATATTACAGAATTATATTACCGTTAAATTGAAAATTAGAAACGTGTTATAAGTAGAAAATGATTTTAATACTTACATGTTATGTCCCATTATATTTGTAATGTTACATAAAATGAAAGTTTATATGTACATATGTTATATACAAATTTCTTAACTTTAAACATTGACATAGAATATTTACCCATGGGCCTGGCAAGTAATTTTGTAAATATTAAATAAAATTCAAAAATTTCAGAACATTTTTAAATAAATGATAAAAAAAAAGATAACAAGAAATAATACAATTTTGTTACTGAAATTCAACGTTAATTTATAAAGAAAAAAAATTGAAAAATCTTTTTTTAAAAATTATGGTAAGATCTCATAGTTTTATTACCTTTATTATATACTTGACATTTAATTCGTGATTTCATGAAATTCTAATGTCAAGGTTTGATTTTATTACTAAAAATAGTTTATAATATGTTAAAGACATCAAAATGTTTAAAATCATTAATTAAAATAAATCGCCAAGCATACTTGCCCACTATATATCTTTTTAAAGGTAAGCTTTTTACAGTATTCAATTTTGAAATATACATACAAATCTGTTTATTTCTTCACCCTCATAATTTTAAACTTTTTTGTTTAAATTTTTATTAATATAAATAATTGAATATTGTAAAAAATTTTACTCCTTTCTTATTATACAAGATACATTTATTTTTTTAATATTCAAAGTTAATTTTCATTTTTGAAACAATAATTTTACTTCTTTTTTCATACTTTGTTTGATATAAAGATAATTTTAAGCAGATATAAATATGTAATTGATTGTACACTTGGCGGAAAGGATATTTTTCCGAATGTGTACCTCAAATGGCAACATCGCATATTTCACCACAGGCATAAGACAATTTCAAATTATAGAGCAAATTTCGCATCATCGTTACTTATTACTTAATGACATAATTTTAGTAAACAAACAATATTACTTTCTTTTTTTATAATCCGAATTATAATTTTATTAAATAAAATTATTTCTTTCTTCAATAATCATATAGAATCTAATATTGTGAATTTAAATTATACAAGCAATAAAATTTAAGTTGTTATCATTTGAATTTTGCATGAATAACCTATAAGAAAAAACAAAATAATCGTGATGCAGAACTCAATGCATAATTCGAAGTTTTCTTATGTCTGCGGTAAAATATGCAGCGCTGCCATTTGACGTACGCATTCGGAAAAATATCCTTTCCGCCAAGTGTACATACTCGACAAATAATCTTATTTGCACCGAGAGTTTACATAGTAAGGGTATGTAAGTCGACTGTTCTTCTCATGGTGGCAACATGTCAAAAAAAAAATTGGACATTTTGTATATTAGGTAAATGGAAAGATTTTTAAATAATGCCATATGACGGTTTTTACTGTATAATCGATTGTAAAAACACGTAGATTAATAGTAAAGTAAAGTTCTTTTTATTTCCCATATTAAAAAGTAATTGGAATCAAATAATTCAATAGATTAATGTAATCAAAAGTATAGAGTCGGTTAACCGCACTTTTACTTATACTTAAGTGTACATGAATCTGATATGTTTCATGAAAACGTATTCACTCTGACCGACGAAGATAGACGCAAGCGTCTATCTTCGTTACTCTAACGATAACATAATCCCATTATCTTATGATTATTTCAATTCACATTAATTTAGGATTATTAATTGCAATCATTGCAAATAAAAATAAATAAATATTCAAATACTTAATTATCTTCTTCACAATTTGACATCAATAATTTATTACTTTCAGCAAAATATTAAATTATAATGCAGTCTGTATTCAACTCAATAGAAAACGTCCTAAAAAATTTTGGGGACATATCACGTTACTAATAATAATCATAAACGCTCCCAGCGAATAATAATTATAAATGTCAAATGCTTAAAATAAAGCATGAAAAAATTTAAGAATCATGTTTGATCATTGATTTCTTATGTTCATTGAAGTTTAATGTGTATTAGTTAATATTTTTTAATAAAAAAATAATACAATTTTGGTTTGTTTAAATATAATTATAATAACGCAAGTTTTAATTTTACTTTGTAATAATTATTACAAAAATATAAAAATCTCATGTGAAGAATGAATTATACTTATAAAGTATAAAATTATTTTAAATGTAAATTTTAGTTTTAACTTTAAAATATAACTTAAATAGATACCAACAAATTCTTTAAAAAAATAATAACATGTTAAATTTTTAATCAGTTTAGAATTTGCTCTGTCAATGATTTGCAGCTTAGATGTAGATTCCATATTTTAATCTCATCAAGATTTTATCATTCCAAGACATTTCACAGTTTTTTAGTTTGTTATCACAAGTGATATTCTTTATTTATTTATATCGATTGATACAACCTTGTAAATAATTTTTAAAACTGGAATACTGTGATTTTCTCGTACCTTTTTGAACAAGCTTTTTTAAATAAAGATTATCTAAAAATAAAATTTTCATATATTGAGAGTTATTAAAATTTATAATTTAAAGTATTTACTTTTAGCTCCATATAATTCCAAAACAGCTCTTGCAACAACATAAAAATAATGTTCACTATGAGCTTCAACGCTCATTGTAAGCCATCTATCTGATGTTTCTTGACAAGCAAGTCTTAAGAATGGTCGTTTAAAGAATTTTCCAATATCTACATCAACACTTTCAATAGCTTGTTTAAATTTTTTTTACAATGGAAAATAATTAAAATACTCTTTCCCGTCACTTTCTTTAATTTTGTGTTTTTCAGAGTTAATTCATGATAACAACAAAATACTAAAATAAGAAGATGGCCCATTTTCATCTCTAAATATATTTGAGATTTATATGCACTTAGATCACCACAAGCAGAAAACTAATTAGACAAACATTTTCTATTTCTTCAAATTTATGATAACAACAAGATACGAAAATAAGAAGATGGACCATTTTTACCTCCAAATATATTTGAGGTGTATACGCACTTAGATCACCACAAGCGTGAATACTAATTAGATAAACATTTTTCCTATTTCTCCAAATTCTTTTTCTATAATTAATTCTATGTTTCTTAGAACTTTTGTGTTTATATTATAACATATATATTTCACAGGTGGTAATGAATCAGAAAACATAGATCTTTGTCAAAGATTTGCAGTTTCAACATTTTCTCAAGCATTGAGGTTTAAATTCATAAACAAAACTGAAGTACTGGTTACCTCATGTGTCTTTTTTTGTTATCATGAGAGAAGTAGAGACAGAATGAGATTTGAGTAACGAATCTTTACTTGAGTTGTTATTACAAAGTAAAATTAAAACTTGCGTTATTATAATTATATTTAAACAAACCAAAATTGTATTATTTTTTTATTAAAAAATATTAACTAATACACATTAAACTTTAATGAACATAAGAAATCAATGATCAAACATGATTTTTAAATTTTTTCATGCTTTATTTTAAGCATTTGATTTTATAATTATTATAAGATTATTTGTCAAGTATGTACAATCAATTACATATTTATATCTGCTTAAAATTATCTTTATATTAAACAAAGTATGAAAAAAGAAGTAAAATTATTGTTTCAAAAATGAAAATTAACTTTGAATATTAAAAAAATAAATGTACCTTGTATAATAAGAAAGGAGTAAAATATTTCACAATATTCAATTATTTATATTAGATAGATAGATAGATAGATATCAATTTATTTTGTAAAAGAGTACAAAAAGGCATGTAATACATCAAGCAATAAATAATAATTCTGTATAAAGTATTGCACATAATATGATAAGATATCACAGTCAAATATTAAAATTAATATATAATACTGTATCAGTAAGTCACTATGTAAAAGCGATATCACAGACTACTCTAAATACACGCAGAAAGCATGAAAACATAAATTACAATGAAAACAGTCTTAAATATCTATCAGTCATGAAATTAAAATCAAATTAAAATCAAATAACACAATTTAAAAGATAAAGCATAAAGCATAGTCATGACATCAAATAAAAATAAAATTGGACAAAACAATGCAACAATAAATAATAAAAAATAATATAATAATAAAATTCAAAGAATAAAAACTTGATACCGAAGATGTCATAACTATTAATAAAAAGAAACAGAATCACTCATTCTTTCTGCATTCATTCAACCATCATTCGCGCTAATAAATACATTCACACCTTAAGAGGCGGCCGGAACCAAATCGGTGACTTAGTTCGGTGCTTGTAATAAATGCTTATAATAATTTATTCATTTATTAATATGGTAAGAATATAATCATTTCCTCTAGTCATGTATATAAAGAATAATTTAAAATAGTTAAAGCCACAAAAATATACAAAATATTGTTATAAAGCGAAAAATGCCACCTAAAAATCGACACGACAGTTTTTTGCATGCGGTATATGTCAAGTCAGTTTGATATTTGTAATAAATGCTTATAATAATTTATTTACTTATTCATATGGTAAAAATATAGTCATTTCCTCTAGTCATGTATATAAAGAATAATTTGAAATAATTTAAGCTATAAAAATATACAAAATATTATCGTAAAGCGAAAAATGCTGACTTTATATATACCGCAAGTCACCGATTTGGTTCCGACCGCCTCTTAAATCTATATATAAGACAAAACAAAATAAATTAACATAAAATTAAAATACTTAAAATTAAGATCACTCGAGGTCGAGTAAGTACCTCCTCAAAGCCGATTTGAACCTGCCGAGCGATGGAAGATTTTTTATATCTGCAGGCAGGGAGTTCCAAAAATGCGCACCTTGAACTTGAAAGGAATTTCTTCCAGTCTCAGTACGCATGAAGGGCACCGCGAAGTCCTTAATCTCTCCCCAGTTGGCTACCCTAGGTACATATCTAGTAAAGAGACTCACTAGATACTCTGGAGTATTCATGCGCACGATTTTGTACATAAGTACAGCCATAAAATACTGTCTCCTTGAATCAGTACGCAGCCAACCAAAAGCAGCTCTATAAGGAGAGATATGATCGCCCATTCTCACACCCATTACATATCTCACACATGAATTTTGTAGTCTTTGTAAACGTCTTCTCAACCCCTGCGAAGCATCGAGCAAAACTACTGAGCAGTAGTCGAGGTGCGGAAACAACAAGGCGGCTGCGAGTTGTTTACGCAGGGCCTCAGTGGTGTACCGACGGAAAAACCGCAAACTATACATTACCCTATTAAATTTTTTAGTCACCATATTAATGTGCGGCTCCCCGCGACAACCTAGCGTCAAGCACAACACCAAGGCTCACAACGGTATCAGAGAAAGATATGTCGACACCACCCTCAAGCTCAATCGTTCTTGACTCACCAGTATAGAAGTCATTAATAAATCGACTACTGCCAAAAACGATTGCTTTAGTTTTGCTTGCATTTAATGTGAGAGAAGCATCGACAGCCCACCCTGACACCGCCCCGGCTGCCCTCCGCAAAATACGAATGCCTTCATTCACATGTTCATAAGGGACCTGAGTATAGATTTGGAGGTCATCAGCATATAATATGTGCTTGACGAAACAGAGGTCAAGTGTGTCACGTATGTTATTAATGTAAAGGCAAAACAACAGAGGCCCCAGCACTGAACCCTGTGGAACTCCTAGATTGGTTGTTAGCCAATCTGAATCCTCTTTTAAGTGTGTAGAAACCATTTGTTTCCTACCTGATAAATAGGAGCTAATCCATTCAAGTGCAGCCCTGGAAAGCCCCATCGATCTAAGCCTCGCAAGCAATTTGGAGGGGCAGATCGTGTCGAAAGCTTTACTAAAGTCAAATAGAAGTAGTAACGTGGCAAGTTTCTTGTCAAGACCTGATCTTATGTCGTCTGTAAGTTTAAGTATGGCGGTCTGCGTAGAATGGTGCTTTCTGAAGCCAGTCTGCAAAGAGTCAAGTATTTTGTGTGTCGTAATGTACTCTTGCAGTCGGTCATGGGCAATCTTCTCCAGAACCTTTGAAAGAAAACATAATATTGCTATTGGCCTAAAATCTTTAGGCATCTTAGGTGCAGGACACTTCTTTAAAGGCACAATGCGTGCACGCTTCCAAAGGCAAGGGAAGATCCCCCGCGCAAAAGAGGAATTGAAAAGAGTCACAAGATGCTCTCCAATAAACGGTAGTGCTTTAAGTATCACACTCTGCGGAATGCCATCCTCGCCACAAGCCTGTGATGAAAAATGCGAAATCGCAAGGATTACATCATTAATATTAATTGGCTTGAAGGCAAAGCTATTTTCACTACACTCCGAAAGAATCTTCTTACGTTCCGCAGTATCATCGTGTGGCGAGACTGACACTCCCGCAAAATGTGCATTAAGCTCATCAGGAGTGAATCCATTCAAGTCCCCTTGAGGTCCGGAGAGGAGTCCCAGGTCTTTTAACTCCTTCCAGACATTACCTCTAGCAAGAGCATCAAACAGTCTATTATGATAATAATTTGTCTTAGCATGTTCTGTCTGTTCGTCTATAGTTTTACGCAGTTTCAAGAATTCGGAGAGATAACGCTCCTCCTTCGTCCGTTTAAACCTACGATACGTGGCATCTCTCTTGTGCCGCATCTGCGACAACTCTTTATCTATCCAAGGAAATTTATCTTTACCAATTTTAAGTGATTTTAGTGGCGCCAGATTTTGTATTGCTGCCGTAAGGTTGTCGCAGAGGCAGCCAAGCGCAGATTCCGGGTCAACTGTACCAACTGTAAATGGCGTCCAATCACAGCCGGCCAAACTCTGCACCATTTTATATTAATAAAAATTTAAACAAAAAAGTTTAAAATTATGAGGGTGAAGAAATAAACAGATTTGTATGTATATTATAAAATTGAATACTGTAAAAAGCTTACCTTTAAAAAGATATATAGTGGGCAAGTATGCTTGGCGATTTATTTTATTTAATGATTTTAAACATTTTGATGTCTTTAACATATTATAAACTATTTTTAGTAATAAAATCAAACCTTGACATTAGAATTTCATGAAATCACGAATTAAATGTCAAGTATATAAAAAAGGTAATAAAACTATGAGATCTTACCATAATTTTTAAAAAAAATTTTTTCAATTTTTTTTCTTTATAAATTAACGTTGAATTTCAGTAACAAAATTGTATTATTTCTTGTTATCTTTTTTTTTATCATTTATTTAAAAATGTTCTGAAATTTTTGAATTTTATTTAATATTTACAAAATTACTTGCCAGGCCCATGGGTAAATATTCTATGTCAATGTTTAAAGTTAAGAAATTTGTATATAACATATGTACATATAAACTTTCATTTTATGTAACATTACAAATATAATGGGACATAACATGTAAGTATTAAAATCATTTTCTACTTATAACACGTTTCTAATTTTCAATTTAACGGTAATATAATTCTGTAATATTATTTTAATCAATTATTGGAATTTATAGTTATCGAAATCAAATAAGAAAAAGGATCTGAATATTTTAATATCTAATATTTATAAAAATCTTAATTTATTTGATTACATAAAACTATTATATAAATAATCATTCCTGAATGTATAATACGTATTTAAATAATTTTTCAACACATATGTATTATATATTTATAAACTTATCTTATTTTGAATATTTAAAATCATAATAAAAATTTATTGAAGTACATAAATATGTTTTGGTTGTAAGTGTATTTTGAGGATGTCTAAATAATGAACAGTTGATATTTTAATTCGGATTCTAAATTAATACTTTAATTATTAAATAATAGTTCTCTTTTAAAATATTTAAAAATCATTTGTTCGTATATTGCATTATCTATAATCGAAGAACCAAATCCACAGTATATATGTTTTGAATTGAAAATTCTCTTTTATTTTTTAATATTTAAAGTTCTATAGCTCTTCTCTCAGTTCTATGCCTAAGATGAGACAAAGCTCACTTCAAGATATCAAAAAAAGACATAACATAGTGCAACCTGAGTGAAATCAACCTAGTCGAACACCAGAAATTCAAAATTACATGAAAGTACAAAATGAACCAATCAGAAGACAGCAATTCTGAGATTTAAAAAAATTTGTGTAGATTCTACTCATCATTTGCAACAATAAATATATTTATAAGTGAATTTCTAAAATCCTTAGTTTCTGAGAAAAAAAATAATTAAATTGGTAATTTAACAAAAAAATTTGAAAAATCACAATATTCTATTACTTATTACTCGTAATCCCTTTGACGACATATCTATTGGACTGATAGTTATCTCTTAAAATTACAGTTGTGGAAAAATAACAATATTTTAAATTTCTTTTCTAAATATATTCCTATGATTATATGTACATTTTTAACCTAATTGAAAGTCGTATAATGGGTAACCTTTTAACACCTTCGGATGTAGTAGGGCATATAGGCGGAAAAGAAAAAGAAATTAAATTTAATTCTTAAAATCTAATTTATTAAAACAAAAATTTAAAAAGAAAATTAGGAAATTTAAAGGGACGTGATAAGATCAATCATTAAGAAAATATTTTTTTGTAAATAAATTCGTAAATTCAACTGAAGAAAAATTGATTTATGAATTAATCAAATTTTGATTGCATGCATATGAATAAAAGTTAAAGAAATTATTAAAATGACAAAGCCGAATATTTAGCTGAGATCCAGCTAATATCCATAACTTTTAGCTGATTTGTAGCTAACTTTTAGCTAATTTCTAGCTAACTTTTTGCTAAATCTTATTTGACTTTGAGATAAATTCATCCAATTTTAGCTGAATTCTAGCTATCTTTCAACTGATTTAAGCTTAATTCTAGCTAACTTGCAACTAATTTCAGCTGAATTTTAGCTTGATTTTAGCTAAATTTTAAATAAAAATTATGAGTCAAAAATGAGCGGCGTATTTCAAACGGCGACAGCGTCTACAGCGGCGATATATTTTTAATAGTATGGAAAAAAATTAAAATTTTAGTTAAACTTAATATAAATTAGCTATAATTCTCAATAAATTAACTAAACTTAGCTAAAATATTAAAGTTTTAGCTAAAATTCTCAATAAATCAGCGAAAATTAGCTAGAAAATATAATTTTTAGCTAAAATTCACAATAAATTAGCTGAAGTTTACCATAAATTACGTAAAGTTTATCAGTAAAAAGGAAGAGTTGAGGTAGGAAGTTCAGAGACTGACAGCGGCAGCAGCAGCGGCGAAAATCTTTCATAGCATAGAGTGATAAGATTTTTTTTCAGCTAATTTTAGCTGATTTATTGAGAATTTCAGCTGATTTATTATGAATTTAAGCTAAAAATTGTATTGTTTAGCTAAGTTTAGCTAATTTATTGTGAATTTCAGCTAAAATTTTAATTTTCCACTTAATATCTGATAAATCAGGTCAATTTGATGTAAATTATTATAAGATTTTTTTTCCTTTTTATATCAGAAAAGATTTCAGAAATATTCACAAAGAAAATATTTGTTTATGCCAGACAAATGAAATAAGAAATGAGCCTTTAGAAGTTAGGAGGTGATTCTCGGAGCATAATGTGAATAAAAGATCGCTTGGAGATGGTGATCATAACAGCCTCTAATATGCGCTGTATAAATAAATATTTATATCATATGTTATATTCTATATTATGTGTACATTATTAATTATTGAAGTATAAAAAATGTATAAATGTATATAAGTATATGAATGTAAAATTATTACAAAGGATCATATACATTATAAAATCTATGTATTAAATTCAAAAGGTGGGTTGGCGAGCGAAGCAAGCAGGGGGGTATATATTATAAAAAGATTTTGGTGTCGCCGCTGTCGTTGTCACTGCCGCTGTGTATAAGAATTCGATTTGTCCTTGGTTAGCTAGAATTTAGCTAAAATCTAGCTAAGATTAAGCTTATAGTTAGCTGAAAATTAGCTGAGAATCAGCTAAAAGTTACCTAAAAGTTAACTAAATATTAGCTAAAATTTATATTAATTTTAAGCAATTTTTGGTTAGATTTCAGCTAAATTTCAGCTGCATTCTAGATCTATTTATATTATATCCTCCCTATACTATTGAAAGTATATCGCCGCTGTCGTCGCTGTCATCGTCAGAAATGTTTCCCTCATTTCTGGACTTACATTACAGCGTTAAATTTAGAATCTTTTTACTACTAGACTGACATTTAATAAAACGTTCATAAGTCAATTACTGACTTTATTCTTTATTTAATATTATAATAAAACATATACACGTAGCTCTCATAACACACAAAATTTAATTATCATCCTTCAGGTGGCCGAGTGACCCCAAAAGGTGTCACCCCAGCCGCCTGAAGGTTAATTCTGTCCTGGTATAAAGCTAGGACTTCACAGATGATTAGATTCATTAAAAGATCATTGAAGATTCACCTTAAAAAAACTTTTGAATAATTAATATTATTTAGTATTTTTTAATAAAAGTTATTAAAAGAATTGCAAATTCTTAAATATTTTTTTAAAGTTATAAAAGCAAGATGGAGGTTGGCGCGCTTGCGCGCGGGGGGCTTGCCCCATAGTAGTTTTAAAAAAAATTTTATAGCACTACATGAGCTAAATCAGCGTTTTATACACCATTTAGCGGGAGCTAAGTACAACTTTTTTGAACTGTGTAAAAAAGTACTACCGTAAGAAATCTCACACTTTATTATACTGTTCGAGAAAGTAATCATATCAAAATCACGCGTCATAATCACTCTTTGTACATTTATTAATACGTAGGAACATCTTTTTAACTACAATAATATGTAGAAAATCAACCAAAAAATATAAATACCTCAATAAAAAATTAAAAGTATCAAGAAAACGAAAACTATAGTTTATAAATTCTTACTGTGCCGTGAGTGTTCGAAATATATAAAACCTCTATGAGCGCGCATGCGTGTACAGTGTATACAGCCTAACGATGAAAAAGAGAGGGATGCATATATGAACAATGATCTAGATGCTTTGCTTTGTCTGACTCATATATACATGAATTTAAATAGTCGACAAGATTTTGTTTGCATGTTGTATTTGATTATTAATAAAATATCAGTGACATTAATACTTATTAATATAATTTCGCATTCTTAGAATGCTTTTGAAATCACTTTTGCTTTTCTTATTTGTTTGCGAAGGGTTTAGTTTTAACAATGTATATAGTTTTCACTTTTTTTCGAATTATCGTTTGTGAAGTGTATAGTTTCGTTGATACATAGCGTTCGTTTTTATTTACGAATTATCATTTGTGGAGCGTATAGATTTCGTTCAAATTGATTCTCTAAAGTATAGATTACGTGTGGCGGATTTATCTCACACGCGCTATAAAATAATATACGATACGTGTGCTCGAAGTGGTCTGCTTACACGACGTACAGTTAAAAAGGACCACTTAGAGCACGTGTATCGTAATGTACTATAATCATCGAATCCCCCCACCCCATATCTTACCCATAGAACTCTTATTTACCACCCTTTTATTTAATAACACCCATTTTCTACTCATTTCACACCCATTTTCCACCTTTTTTCAAATCTACATCCTACCTAACAAAAATAACTGCTGATATTTAAATAAAGATACTTGATATCCAAGTTATACTCAATACTGAAATCACGTTCATAAATTCGAACCTTATAGACGAATCTCAATCTTGTTAATACTAAAGATTATCATTGTCCAACCTTAATCTTGAATTTGCACTTGCGCACACAGAGAAAGAAAAATACCTGAAAAAAATGTACTTACTTGAGTCGGTAGTCAAAAGAACATTACCAGTCGTTTTTTAATCGAGACTCAGTACATAAATTAAGACAACCTATATTAGTACATCTCTTAACGCGTCTTACCTCAAAGATATTTGGTATAGTACCAAATTTTTCCGTACTACAGAACTAAATTATCTTATACTAACATATTACCTATGTAATGCGCACTGCGGCGCTGTTAAGTATGAAACTTTAATATAATTAATACTTAATAACGTAAAAATCATTAAATTGAAAAACAATTTCTAACAGTTGATAAATATAATGTAAATCATATATTATATAACAATTTTAAATTACTAATAATTAATTCTAAACTCAAAAGCTACCTATTTTGAAACGAAGTATGGTAGATAAACATGTATCGTTTTAAAAACGATACATGTTTATTATTACAAAGTTTAATGAAAAACCTTATAAGGGTGTTCTGAAAATTAAATTACAGTGATTATAAATCTACATTAGAATTTGACTGTCATAAAATTTTTAATGATTTCACTTAAAATATAATTTTGCAATAAAATTATTAATTTAATTTACCAAATTATAAATGACGATAATCAAATTCATAGTTTATTCAAGTATTTATTAACCAATTTTGCTTACTAAATTTAATGAGCCTCTACGCTATAAAAATTGTCTTTAACTTACAGTCGAACTTGTCTCCTCTGTTGTCGAGCTTTCTTGATATTCGAAAGAACTTTTCTCTCTGTATGGAAAATTCTTCTATCGTTGCTGGTCTTAATCCACTGTATAACACTTGTTCCAAGCTTTATGTCGAATGCTTGCATAATGTTCAAAAAGCCATTTCGTCCATCATCGAAACAAGCTACTGCAATGTAAACACCATTTTTGACACAGTTGGTCTATTAAATAAGGTTTTAACATTTCTACACAGAAATGTTAAAACTTTCATTACCATTCTGTGTGTAACCGCTAAAACATCTTGCTAAAAGTTCCTTCCTCGTAAGCTCCACACAAATGTCTTAAATAGCATCCATAATAGGTTTTGGTATACTATTCTTGTGTCTGAATTTTTTTTCACTTCCTTGAGCCTTCGATACTTGATACTTGCGCTAACTATTTAAGCCCTGAAGAAATAAACAGTTGGTGCAATTAGTCTCTTCTATTTTTTTTAATCGGTAACATGTAGCGAAGGCTCAAGGAAGTAAAAAAAAATTCAAACACAAGAATAGTTTACCGAAACCTGTAATGGATGCTATAAAAGACATTTATGTGGAGCTTACGAGGAAGGAACTTTTAGCAAGTTGTTTTGGAGGTTACACACAGAATAGTAATAAAAGTTTTAACATTTCTATGTGGAAATTCGTACCTAACATCTTATTTAGTAGACCAAGTGTGTTGAAAATGGTGTTTGCATTGCAGTAGCTTGTTTCAATGATGGACGAAATGGCTTTTTGAACATTATGCAAGCATTCGATATAAAGCTTGGAACAAGTTATACGGTGGGTTAAGAGGAGGTCGTAACCATTCGCCGCTCTATATAGGGTGGCGCTGCGGTCAGGTGAGAGAAATATAGAAAATATTTTTTATTAAGTGATTTATAATTTACCGAGACAATAATATACTTCTAACGTTGTCAAAGGCACTAGCCACATATATGTAAAATTATTATTGATGCTAATATTGTTTGAAAAGTCTAAAATATTATCATAAAATGAAAAATGCGGCGCGTGGTAGAACCGATGTAAACATATGGGTATTTTTCCAAAGTACGACGGAGAAAGTAATATTAAAGAACGACGTATACACATACTCACGCCGGCTTTACTTCGCACTGCATTTTTCGTTTTATAACAAAAGCTTAGATTTTTCAAACAAGATTATCATCAATAATTATTCTACCTATATATAGCTAGTGCCTTTGACAATATGAGAAGTATATTACTGTTTCGTTAAAATGTAAATCGCTGTGTAAAAAATATTTTATATTTTTCTCTTACCTGACCGCAGCGCCGCCAAGCGGCAAATGGTTCCTACCTCCTCTTAAGACCAGCAACGATAGAAGAATTTTCCATACTGAGAGAAAAGTTTTTTCGAATATCAAGGAAGCTCGACAACAGAGGAGACAAGTTAAAGACAAGTCGACTGTAAGTTAAAGACAATTTTTACAGCGCAGAGGCTTATTAAATTTAGTAAGCAAAATTGGTTAATGAATACTTGAATAAACTATAAATTTGATTATCCTAATATATTGTGACCTCACTCAGATACAATAAAAAAATAAAATATAATATGAAGAAAATAAAGATAATTTGAGAGTGAATAAGTTAGAAAAAAAAATAAAATAAAAGATGATTAGTAGTAAGCTTATTCTCTCTCGAATTCAAATCATCGCGTTAATAGTTTGGACCAATAAATTATAATTGTGTCTTTTTCTATCTTGCGCGTCAGCGCAGTGTAACAATTAGAAGTTATACCGACGCGCAAGATGGAAATTAATATAATATATGTACGCGCTTGTATGTGTGCCGATACACGCCTATAAGGTGACGTATGCCCGGCACACATGCAAGCGCACCTATATTTGAATATGTAGATATATTATAAAAGAGATCTCTTCCCTCTTTAGAGCGTACACAGGATTCGAGGAGGAGAGGCTCGGTGTACGAAATGTGGTATGGAGACGATTGACTCACGCAGAGCACGAGCTAAAATTAGATTCAGCTTCCCCCCAACGAAAGAATAAATGTGAGAAGGGGAAGATAGCAGCATCGGCGGCTCAATTCCTTGTCCTGATACACTGGGTCGGTGTTCTCTCGCTCTCGTCTCATCCTGCAGGGCAGGTTTTGGGGAAATGGTATGGGGGACGCTGATGCTGGTGGCACTGCGATCCTTTGGTGGCGGCAGCGGTTGATAGTCGTGGTTTGTTCGGGGGATGGGGGTGGCGGTGGTGTCGGTTACCTGACTTGGTTTCTTGGTCCAAGGATTGGCCTGGCCGTATCCGAAAAGGCTCAGCAGCCCGAGATGACTAAAAAACAACCCTCTGGATTCTCTGGTAATGGAGAAATATTGGGTAGTAATAAAAAGATCATCACCCTCAGACTGAGAGTGTAATGCGAACCGTGCCGATGTTGTTCGCGCCCGTCACAGTGGGTCTCAAACGTTATCTCGTGGAAACCAGGCTTCCTCTACGAGTGAAAGTATCTTACCTCCATATGCGGGGCTCTGCGGAGGCGGACCATTTATTTCCTTCTCGTAGGACTAATACGAAAGCAGATCAAAACAAAAATAAAAACATTTTTGATACGGAGCCTGCTTCTACCGGCGAAAATGCCACCAATGATGCGGTTTTCGCTTAGATGGAGGTAGGTGAGACATCAAACGCAAAGGATAGGCTGAAGATGTCAAGGGTCCAGATAAGACGTAATGTCTGGTCGAAGTATGATGAGGAGACAAAGAGTGCTGAGGCAGAGAGTAAACCTCCCCTTCTCCATCCTCTTTCAAGTCAGTGGGAGAGTCGAAGCTGGAGCTAGAACCCGCGAGGCAAATCCTATGGAGACTGACGCTTGTGCTGGGCAAAAGGTAGAGAAGAGAAAAAGGGAGCGAAGAAGTTCTGATTCCTCTATTAAGCACACCAGTGAGAGGAATAGGCAAGGTTCTAACCATGCTAGCGTAAGAGGTACGTACTTCGCCATCTCCGCTAATTTACCAAGAGTACTAGTGATCTTCGATGAATAGGTTGGGGAGAGAATAGAGGTGGCCGCCTTGGACCTACTCAAGGAAACGGTCATGGACAGAATCGTGGAAATACCGAAAGATGAATTTGTTCCGCGGTTCAAGGATAAGTTCCTGAAAAAAAGGGTAGCGACCTTCATTTGTAACGATGAGGAGTCAGAAAAGTGGCTGTGAGAGGCAGTGCCGTCGGTTGCGCTCGAAGACGCAACTCAGGCGAGGTTTGTCCACCCTGAGGAACTAGTCAAGAGATTGAAAGTGATGGTGCTGGTATCGCCACCTAATAGAGAAGCCATCCAACTTGTCAAACTCCTGGGGCGTTAAAACACAAAGATAGATACATTGAGATAAGGAATACTTAATAGTTTCGAGCGAGACCCAAGCTGCTTCCTTATTTTGGGGATAGACAAAAGTTCGTCGGATAAGTCGAAGACCAGGGAGGTAAGGCCTTCTTGGGGACGGGAGAGGTCACTTTTTGGTGGGTGTCCGGGGACCAGGAAGGTGAGGGAACAAAAGGAAGGAGGGATAATGTGTTTGTGGAGCAGCACTAAAAATGACTGACTCGCAAATAAATGCTATCTAAATTAACTTGCACCACAGCAAAAGTCTGTAAGGCACGCATGCCCAGCTATGGCTTCAGCCATAGCGCTGATACAAGAGCCATGGATCGTTAGGAATCGTATTAAAGGTCTGACAGGAGCGGGCAGTATCTATGCAAGTGGGCATCATGAGGCACAAAGAGCTTGTGGTCATTAAAGGTTTGGAGGCCACACTAATGCAGAAATTCTCTATAAGAGACCTAGGAGTTGCTAGAGTTCATTGTTATGATGGTATAAACAGTATCATAGAGTTCATAGTGGCCTCTGCCTACTGCACGCATGACAAGGGATCCCCCTCTTAGCTCCCTCAATGCACGTAATAAGGTGTGAAGCAGCACGGACACGAATGAGCGAGGCGAGGAACTATTAGATTATCTAATTAAGCAAATTGCTAAACAGAGGTGCAGAACCCACCTTTGTCACGTCAAGCAGAAGTGAGGTACTGGATATCACATTGTTCGATGGACAAATGACAGACCTGATGCAAGACTGAAGAGTCTCCAATCAGCCCTCTATATTCGATCATAGAATTATAAGAGTCACGATGAGAGGAGTAGAGCCTCACGTGACATGGTTAAGAAACCCCAGGAAAACAAACTAGGAGGGTTATCGGCTATTTGTAGTGAACCAATACGAGGTATCAAGGGTAACAATGAAACAAGAAAAGAATTATAATATACTGAAAAGTATATTAGGGAAGCAATAAACAAAGCTTTTGTGAAAAACTGTCCTCTTGCGGATAAAACCATTGAACTCGGTAAGCTCAAATGAAATGCTGAGCTAGAAGCAAGACGTAAGAGGACAGGGAACCTCTTTAATAGAGCAAAGAAGAAAAATACGGAAGAATACTGGTATGCCTATAAGAAAAGCTCAGCGAGCATACAAAAAGCTTATACAGGAAGTTAAAGACAACTCTTGGAAGTAGTGATGCTCAGAGACCAGCACAATGAGTGACACAGCGAGGCTTTTCAAGGTGCTTGTTGATACACCGAGAGGTGAACTTAGGTTTATTAAGAGGCAAGATGGTAGTCTTATTGGAACCCCATGGTAAACCATGCACCTGCTGATGGAAATCAACTTTCCTGATTTTAATCTGAAGGCGAAGCCGATACAGTCTCCTCGACGGGTTGGAAGAAGGGCGGATTGGAATACTGCATGTCATGTGATAATGGCGCAAAGGGTGAAAGAGGCGGTCCAGTCTTTCAAGCCCTTTAAAGCACCAGGTTTAGACAATCTAACCCCATCGATGATGCAGCAATGCTTGTAGGAGATAATCAGACAGCTAACAGACTTATTTAAGAGACATGTAGCCTTGGGCTATACGCCTAAACAATGGCTTAAAACGAGAGTCATCTCCATTCGAAACCCAGGAAAGAAGAGCTATACAGAGGTCACAGATTATAGGCCAATTAGTCTTAAGTCTTTCATGTTGAAGACATTGGGGAAGGTGATTGATGAATACGTGAAAGAGATGCCATTAAGGCTATATCCACTTCACAAGGAACAACACACTTACCGTCCTGGTAAAAAAAATCAGGCGACAAATCACCTGATTTCTTAGGTTATTTATTATGGCAAAACATCATCTAACGATTTTTCTGGTTTTCACATGTTCCAAATCATGCTTAATCAATTCAGAAAAATTTTTTGAAATTTTTGAAATTTTTAAACTTAGAAATTTTTTTGTAAAATTAGTCAGAATTTTTTCTAAGATCAAATTATCTAAAAAAATTTTAAAAACTGTCCTGAATCAACTAAACATGGTTTAAAACATGTAAAAATAAAAAAAATCGTTAAATGATGTTTTGGCACGATAAATCACCTGAGAAATCAGGTGATTTACCACCTGATTTATTTTAACAGAGTGGAAAGGCAAGTCGATGGAAAAAGCATTCCTGTCGGTGTAGGCTTTATAGAGGGTCCAATCTAGCTTCGAGGGGTATGCATAGAAGTGTTTCTGGATGTAGAGGGAGCTTTTAAGCCCACATCCAGAATGGCAATTCGGGGAGGTGCTGAAGAGCACAGTTTTCCTAGAAGCATCATTGACTGGCTCATGAGCTTCCTAGAAAATAGAAAGCTGTATACATCCTGGATGGAAAACATAATTAGTGAGCTGGTCTGGGAGGTTCGTCCTCAGGGTGGGATTCTCTCCCTTCTGATATATAGCCTGGTTGTAGACGGTCTACTGCGTGTTCTCAATGGGGTGGGAATCAAAACAATAGGATATGCAGATGATATTGCTATCCTGGCTAGGGAAGCCTTTAAGAAAGTACTCGCGGAGTAAGTACAGAGTGCCCACGGGAAAACGGAAGAGTGGCGTAAGGATAGATTACTATGCAATCAGAAAGATAAGACAATGGCGGTGGTCTTTATGAGACGATATAAGGTAAGATCACTGAAGAAAATGAAATTGGGTAACACAAGGATACCTTATGTGGAATACACTCAGTAGTTTAATGTGTTTTTGGATAAAAAGATGGCATGGATAAAGCATCTGGGAGAGACTGTAAAAAGGCTATAGCTACTTCCTGGCTATGTAGGAGGGCGTTTAGAGCTAGATGGGGACTGGATCCAAAGCAGCTGCACTGGACATATACTCTGCCATCATTGCACCAAGGGTGTCTTACACCTCCATTGTCTAGTGGAACAGAAGTCAAGAAAGGAAGATTGAAAATGGCTGAACCGGGTGCAGACGCTGTTTTTCAGAGGCATTATTGCCAAGAGAAGAAGTATGCTCTGTGCCGCAATAAGGTTCATGATAGGCATGCCAACTCTGGCACTGTACATCACAGCGGGTGCAATAAAAGAAGCCTATCAGTTTAGCTGTATATGGAAAATATGATACAAACAGTAGTAGACACAAAACGCTGTTTAGTGGAGCATTAAAAGCATGACGAAGCTGTCCACCTTCTAATAATATTTCCAATCATAACTTATGAATAAACGATGCGTTTAATTGAGTTTCTTTGCTACAAAGAAAAAATTTGTAAGATTAAACTCTAGTGCGGACAACTCAAGAAATCCACCAAAATATTATACATACAAAGTTATAATAAAAACTTTCAGTATGTCGTATTTTAAGGTTAGGTTTGTCGAGTTTGATATCTAATTTCTAATCCAAGCTTATAAAAAAATAACAAGTCCAAATGATTTTTTATTTTAACAAAAATTATTGTATAAATATAGCTTTAGTGTGGACAAGTCATTATATTTGTTTAATTTAAGAATTTAAAAAGATATTGATAAAATAAAAAAAGCAAAACTCGATTGCTGCAGCTTCGACATGCCGTTAAAAAAGTAGTGGAAGAAAATATAACTTTTTATGGCGTAGAAGAGTACGTCAAATGGTATATTGCGAATTAAAAACGATTTATAATTTTATTATTATGCTATTCGCTTCGTGTACTTGTACAAATGCATTTGATGTTCCTAAAAAAATCAACTCGCTGTAACAGCAGCAGCAGAATTTATAATATCAAGAAATCTGCACGATATATATGTGCTTCAGGACCTGATGGACAAATATAATCAATACACATGTAAGTAGTAAAATTTTTCAATACATTAATATAAAATATGTTTATAAGCATAAATTCTAACTTCTGCTTGTCATACCTCTGTAAAATAAAATATTTTTATAAAAAAAAATTACTCGATGATTTAACTTTAAATTTTTTATAAGATACTTACAGCTTTTTTTAAAAAGATCGAGCGAATATATAAAAAAAAGAGTATTATAAAAAATAAAAATAAAAACATTAAAAAATTATTAAAATTATTTCTAATGGAAATGGATATAGCACAAAATTTTCTATATCTGTTTCTAACTCTTTAAAATCTTTTGAATTGAATTAAGATATGTATATTACTTACTACTATTTATACATAGTTATAAATAATGATAAACATTTATAAAAAGCTTTTTACAATTCCAAAAATATTCTCTAAATATTTAGAAAAATTTAAATTATGTAAAACTGTTCATACATTTATATTTTAATTATATATGATTGTTTAAAATAGTTGAATACAGTTATAAACAGTTTTATACAATTTTTAATTTCGTCTATAAGTATTCTTTAGATGTCTCAATTCTAACATTAAAAATTATTATGAAATACTATAAACAATTATAAATAAATATAAACATTTATAAACGACTATAGGCAGTCAGAAACAGCTTGTATTATTCTTAAATTATTCTGAAAAATTATATAAAGATTTGAAGAGAATTGTGAAGTTGTGCATAAATGTTTATGACCGTTTTAGTTGTTTATATCTGTGTCTGAATGTGTATAACTAATATAATTGTCTTAATTCAAATATTTTGAAACTATTTTAAAGAGTTATAAGTAATTTAGGATACTTATAAATATTTATACGTAATTGAATGCAAAAATCTTTTCAATAAAATATAAATATTTATACGTAATTGAATGCAAAAATCTTTTCAATAAAATATATAATTGATTTGTGAATTATTTTCACAACGATGGAAACAAACGCAGAGATAGGCGATGATGACCGCTATGAAACTTTTTTCGACAGATTCAGAGCAGATATTGAACAACATTTTGCCAAGCCAACCAATCGACAGTCCTGATTTACTTAGTACATCGAGAAATAACGTCGGCCATTATTTGTTTAATGATAAAGATGATGATGAAAGCGAAGGTCAAGCAGCCCGAATCATACAAGAACATCAGCAGCGAGAAGCAATCATCACTATAGACAGCGATGTTGGTATTGTTTTGAATAAACCGGTAGGAAAAAGAATAATTCAGCCACAGCAGATAGAAGAAGACAGAAAAAATTTAGGTTCAGAGTCCGAAGACTTTAAGTTTAGGGATAAAAAACCAAATGAAGAGATATTGCGTCCGACCGCTTGTCTCATGCACTTAATAATAGTAAACTATCCCGAACCATTTAGTGCAATCCTAAAAAGATTAAATAAGGAGGAAATCGATAAGGTAAACGAAACAGCAACAACAAAAACAACAGCCCAAGAACGGGCTCGCTTATTATAAAGTTTTGATACAGAAACACCACCTAACGAAGAGACAATTTTTCATCGGACAGCCAATCGCACGAGGTTGACTTTTTATTGTTCCGATGGCGGCGTGCTAGATCGTCAAGTTAATAGACGTGAAATATTATTATTATTATAATAATAATCATTCTAATTATTATAATAATAATTATTCTGATTATTATATTAATAATAATAATTATTCTAATTATTATAATAATAATTATTCTGATTATTATAATAATAATTATTCTAATTATTATAATAATTATCATCATCATCATCATCATCATCATCATCATCATTATTATTATTATTATCATTATCATTATCATTATCATTATCATTATCATTATCATTATCATTATCATTATCATTATCATTATCATTATCATTATCATCATCATTATCATTATCATTATCATTAACATTATTATTATTATTATTATTGGGAGTCGGCTTGAGGAGGCCCCTTGAGCAAGTGTTGTCTTCCAGGTTCCGGGCATTGCCCAACCGCTCCTGGGCGTCATCGTCGCATCAATGCTCTTTGTAGCAATGCTTTAACGTTGACGGCAAATAGGAAGTAATGACCCGAGGAGAAATAACCTCGCAAAAAAACCAGGGACTATCTGACCCGGATGGTAGTAACCCTGTTAGGGTCCCGCTTTGGGTTACAAGATAGGGGTGGTTCCCTGACTAAATTAACCATATTAATGGAAGATGTCGGATTCAAATACAGTAATACCCCAGGTGAGTACCCCTTCACAGGGAAATCTCACCTCCGCTTCCGATCGAGTGAAAGCCTCGGTGGGCGGAGCCGGCCTCATGGATTCTGGGGGAGGTCGAATTCACGTTGACCATATTGTCGCAGGGTCGGGAGATCAGGCCTCAACGGCAATTATTTCTACGGAAAGGCTAGAGGAGACAACCTCGCATAAAAAACGTGAAACGGATAGTCTGCAAGTACCGAGGGTACGAAGAAGTAGCCAGAGCAGTATTGCTAGCGCAGGGAGTGCGAAAAGTGCTTTCAGCGTCAGGCTTTGAGCAGGATGGCATGCGGACAGATATCGAAGAATTTTTGGAAGCAACGAGAAGTCAAGATATTCTGATAGAGGGAATGAAGAAAGAAGTGAAAACTATGCAGGAAGCTTTGAAAAAAAACACCAATCTTAAGATTCAAAGTG
>JAFFSR010000271.1:0-7500 GCA_017163975.1 Anastatus disparis | reverse complement strand
TGGCGTATATTTCGTAACTTTTTCTTTGTATTTTTTATCTATGTTTATAGGACTAGGTATGGCTATGTCTATTAGATAAATCGTTTGGTTCTCGTAACTGTGGAAGGTTATATCTGGCCTGTTATGTTCTCCAGTGTGGTCTGTTAATATTTTGCGGTCCCAATATAATTTTCCTTTTGAGGTCTCATGTACATTTTTGGGTATGTATAGATAGTAGGGAACAAAGTTGTCGATTGCTTGGATCTCAAATGCCAGCTGTTGATGTATCATTCTACCTACGTAGTCATGCCTTTGCATATATTCCTTCGGTGCTAAAATTCGGCACCCATCTAATATATGTTCTATATTTTCCGTTTGTTCACCGCATATCCTACATTTATCCGATTCAATGGTATTGTCTTTAAGTATATACTTTCTATAATTTCTTGTTGCTACGACTTTGTCTTGAATCGCAAACATGAATCCCTCGGTTTCAGAGAATATATTGGTCTTTGTTAACCAGGTGTGACTTGCCTGGTAGTCGATGTGTGGTTGCAAAATGTTATTTAAATAACGGCCATGAATTTCTTTTTGGAGCCATTTTTGTTTTTTGTCTACATTGCTAGTCGTTGTGATGATCAATGTATCTGAGTCAAGATTTAGAGGCGTCAAGTTGTTGTCATTACTAGATAGGTTCTTATGGAATTCGCTACTTCTACTTTTGCTTTTGAAGAACCCTCGGAGATTTTTTATTTGGTTGCTATATATTTCTTCGAAGTCAATTATGCCTCTACCTCCTTCTGTTCTAGGTAGATGAAACCTCTCAGTGCAGCTATTTGGATGATGACATCGATACTTAGTATACATCCTCCGTATGTTCCTGTTCAATTCTTGGAGATCTGTATGAGTCCAGTTTATTATTCCGAAGGTATATGTAATTACAGGTACAGCATACGTGTTAATGGCTTTTACTTTGTTATAGCCTGATAATTCGCTTCGTAAGATTTTCTTTAATCTTTCGTTTAGTTTTTCTGTTGCTTCTTCTTTCGCTTTTTTGTGTGCAGTACGTATGTCCTGTTGGACTCCTAAATATTTATATAGCTCATTTTTACTCATACTTTCCATAGATTTAACAGGATCTTTCTTCAGTTCATACGTTATTGCCTGCTCCCATTTTCCTTTACGCATCGCGTTTGTTTTACACTTTTCCACACCAAATTCCATCCTGATATCATTTGTAAAAGTTTCAATATCTTTAAGTAAATTATTGAAATCATGTTGGTTTCCTGAAAATATCTTAATGTCATCCATATAAATAAGGTGGTTAATGGTCAAGTCTCCTCTGCTTAAGGTGTAACCCCTTATTTTATTGTTTTTAGTATTATTTAATATACTTGAGATGGGATTTAAAGCTATGCAAAACCAGAGTGCACTCAGTGAGTCTCCCTGGAATATACCTCTTCGGACTCGAATTGGTCTTGTTTGGACTTGTACTTCATTAGGTCCACGTATGCTAAGTTTGGTTTTCCAGTTACTCATAACTGATTTTAAAAGGTTTATGATTAGTGGATTGATTTTATAGATTTCAAGGATTTCTATAAGCCATGTATGAGGGATGCTGTCAAATGCTTTATTATTATGCTTTATTATTATTATTATTATTATTATTATTATTATTATTATTATTATTATTATTATTATTATTATTATTATTATTATTATTATTATTATTTTGTTGTTTTGTTGTTATTTGTTGTTGTTGTTGTTTTTGTTGTTGTTTTTTTGTTGTTGTTGTTTTGTGTTGTTTTGTTGTTGTTTTGTTTTTTTTTTGTTGTTGTTTTTTGTTGTTTTGTTGTTGTTGTTGTTGTTGTTGTTTTGTTTTTTGTTTTGTTGTTGTTGTTATTGTTTTTTGTTGTTTTGTTGTTGTTTTTTGTTATTTTATTGTTTTTTGTTGTTTTTTGTTGTTATTTTATTATTATTATTGTTATTATTATTATTATTATTATTATTATTATTATTATTATTATTATTATTATTATTATTATTATTATTATTATTATTATTATTATTATTATTATTATTATTATTATTATTATTATTATTATTATTATTATTATTATTATTATTATTATTATTATTATTATTATTATTATTATTATTATTATTATTATTATTATTATTATTATTATTATTATTATTATTATTATTATTATTATTATTATTATTATTATTATTATTATTATTATTATTATTATTATTATTATTATTATTATTATTATTATTATTATTATTATTATTATTATTATTATTATTATTATTATTATTATTATTATTATTATTATTATTATTATTATTATTATTATTATTATTATTATTATTATTATTATTATTATTATTATTATTATTATTATTATTATTATTATTATTATTATTATTATTATTATTATTATTATTATTATTATTATTATTATTATTATTATTATTATTATTATTATTATTATTATTATTATTATTATTATTATTATTATTATTATTATTATTATTATTATTATTATTATTATTATTATTATTATTATTATTATTATTATTATTATTATTATTATTATTATTATTATTATTATTATTATTATTATTATTATTATTATTATTATTATTATTATTATTATTATTATTATTATTATTATTATTATTATTATTATTATTATTATTATTATTATTATTATTATTATTATTATTATTATTATTATTATTATTATTATTATTATTATTATTATTATTATTATTATTATTATTATTATTATTATTATTATTATTATTATTATTATTATTATTATTATTATTATTATTATTATTATTATTATTATTATTATTATTATTATTATTATTATTATTATTATTATTATTATTATTATTATTATTATTATTATTATTATTATTATTATTATTATTATTATTATTATTATTATTATTATTATTATTATTATTATTATTATTATTATTATATTATTATTATTATTATTATTATTATTATTATTATTATTATTATTATTATTATTATTATTATTATTATTATTATTATTATTATTATTATTATTATTATTATTATTATTATTATTATTATTATTATTATTATTATTATTATTATTATTATTATTATTATTATTATTATTATTATTATTATTATTATTATTATTATTATTATTATTATTATTATTATTATTATTATTATTATTATTATTATTATTATTATTATTATTATTATTATTATTATTATTATTATTATTATTATTATTATTATTATTATTATTATTATTATTATTATTATTATTATTATTATTATTATTATTATTATTATTATTATTATTATTATTATTATTATTATTATTATTATTATTATTATTATTATTATTATTATTATTATTATTATTATTATTATTATTATTATTATTATTATTATTATTATTATTATTATTATTATTATTATTATTATTATTATTATTATTATTATTATTATTATTATTATTATTATTATTATTATTATTATTATTATTATTATTATTATTATTATTATTATTATTATTATTATTATTATTATTATTATTATTATTATTATTATTATTATTATTATTATTATTATTATTATTATTATTATTATTATTATTATTATTATTATTATTATTATTATTATTATTATTATTATTATTATTATTATTATTATTATTATTATTATTATTATTATTATTATTATTATTATTATTATTATTATTATTATTATTATTATTATTATTATTATTATTATTATTATTATTATTATTATTATTATTATTATTATTATTATTATTATTATTATTATTATTATTATTATTATTATTATTATTATTATTATTATTATTATTATTATTATTATTATTATTATTATTATTATTATTATTATTATTATTATTATTATTATTATTATTATTATTATTATTATTATTATTATTATTATTATTATTATTATTATTATTATTATTATTATTATTATTATTATTATTATTATTATTATTATTATTATTATTATTATTATTATTATTATTATTATTATTATTATTATTGGCTTATACCTCACCATAACCTAGAGGCAGTAGCCGGTCCCATAGATTCGGTGCGGAGGGTGACGACGAGGACTCGTCTTAAGGACGAGAACGAATCGTGCACCCAGGAAATGTTTGAGATAGCAGCAAAAGCGCCAGCTTTAGCTGTGGTATGAATGAGTGTCGTTGTAAATAAGCGCGAGATTGAATGTTAGTATGAGTCAGACGCGGTAGAGAGGATAGCCCCACAAGAGGCATAAGATCCATCTTAGAACAGAAGAATCAAGACTGAAGAGAAAATTATGGACTGATTTTGCTCCTTTACAGAGCCAGTCCATACCATACCATATATATGCGATCGATTTATGCTCCCTTTACAGAGCCGATCGCCAGGCAGAAGATAGCCTTTTAAATCATGTTGCTTATTAGGCATAGATCTATATTATTGGAAATCTGTATATTTACAGAAGAAGTCAGAAGGAAAAGGTCCAAAAGACTTAGAACGCGGTGCCACCCTGAAGTAATGTGATAAACAGTTTCGGGTGGAACAAACGCCGTGAGTGATGATTGGAGAATCTCTTGCACGTCCAGTGACTGCATTTTTTTTGCATCATTAGACAGGCATGAGGATCGCGTAATTTTAGAGATTATTATTATTATTATTATTATTATTATTATTATTATTATTATTATTATTATTATTATTATTATTATTATTATTATTATTATTATTATTATTATTATTATTATTATTATTATTATTATTATTATTATTATTATTATTATTATTATTATTATTATTATTATTATTATTATTATTATTATTATTATTATTATTATTATTATTATTATTATTATTATTATTATTATTATTATTATTATTATTATTATTATTATTATTATTATTATTATTATTATTATTATTATTATTATTATTATTATTATTATTATTATTATTATTATTATTATTATTATTATTATTATTATTATTATTATTATTATTATTATTATTATTATTATTATTATTATTATTATTATTATGGAGGATAACCCAGTGATCCCTATCAGATAGGATAAGGTGAGGGATACGCCAACTTTCAGGTCCAAGTACCCGCCTCCTGGGCAACGTGGCCGTCGCGTGAATGCTCTCTGCAGCAACGCTATAACGGCCGCGGCAGATGAAAGCTCTGGCTCTAGGTCCACCTGACCCGGTGGTAGCACTTAGTAAGGTCCCTCGACCTGGGGTACAGGTCATGAGGAGAAATAACCTCGTAAAAAACCAGGGACCATCTGGCCCGGATGGTAGAAACCCTGTTAGGGTCCCCAACCAAGTGGTGTTAGCAACCGTGCCCGAATGCGGTTATCTTGGCACTGGGGTTATGAAAGTGTCGCAAACGGTGCCTCAAGGATAACAGGCGCCCTCCTTGAGTATTCAGCCTTACCCCCACATGCGGGGCTCTGTGGGGTGGACTATATATTTCCCTAGCTACTGTGGGACTTAATATGGAATCTTTAATAAATAACAAAAACCAGGTGATTGAAAACGGGGAAGGCACTTCCTCATTGGAAGAAGTGACGAATTTAAAAGAGGCAGAAGAATCAACGCAGCAAGGGCTAGTGACTATTGTCAATGAAGTGAAGGAGCTTATTAAAACAGATGATGGACTCCTTCAAAAGCCAAAAAGGCGTAAATAAGGTGATCAAAGCGGGTCTGCCTAAGATCGAAGAGCTGATGGATCACCTTGTCTTTAAGGAGCTGTCACTGCGTGCTCAAGTCGCGCCAGCATATCCTCTGAAGTCTGACAGCAAGAAAGCAGAGGACAAAAAGAGGGCAGCTTCGGCTTCGCCTGAGGTTGAAGGCAAACAGCTCAAGAAGCACTGCTCTACGGAAGACGGAGCAGAAGCCTGGAAGACAGTTGGGCGAAAAGGCGCAAGAAAGAAGGTGCGCAAGGAGCTTCTAGCCTCTAGTTCGCAGCCACAAAACCGCGTCAACGCAAAGAAGCAGGTTAAGCCTGCAGAAGGCAACAAGCGAAAAAGAAGTCAAGAAAAAGAAGAGGAAGCCGGATGCGGTGGTAATAACCCCTCAAGGAGGGTAAAACCTACGAACAGGTTATTAGCGCTATCCGTGCTGACCCGGATCTTTTAAAAACGGAGGTAGAAATCACTTCCATCAGGAAGACGAAGGCAGGCCAGGCGCTTGTTGAGGTGCAAAAAACTTCACCTGAAGCAAGAGCTGTTTTTTCAGAGGCCCTCAAACGGGCAGCAGGAGACAATGTCGACGTTCGGCAGCTTGTCCCGCGGTCGTTCTTGGATATACAGGATATAGACTGCTGTACCGAAATAGGGGAGGTTGAAACGGCCATCAGAAAGTCGCTCCCAGGCTATGAGGGACTGCTTAGAGCACGCATCACCGATACCAACCAGCGAGGGCAACGAGTCGCAATCGTCTCCATAGAGGACGACGCGGCTACGCGTCTCTTAGCAGCTGGACGTATTAGGATTGGCCTCATTAATTGTCGGATCAGACGTCGTAGGGTGGTGGAAAGGTGCTTTCGATGCCTAGCCTTCGGGCACAGAAGCTATGCCTGCAAGGGCCCTGACCGTAGCAACTTATGCTATAGATGTGGGGAACCCAATCATAAAGCAGCGGAGTGCAGAGCAGGAGAGACAAAGTGCCTTGCATGCACCGAAGCTGGTGTTAAACCGGAGGAGTGTAGGCACACTTCTGGCTCTAGCAAATGTACTGCATGGCGGGAGGCCTTGGCCAGAACTAGCCGATAAAATGGCTACTGTTGTTCTCCAGGGCAATATGCATCGCTCTAGACTTGCTCATCACATCCCAGAGCAGCTCTCTATTGAAAAAGCCGCGGATATTATCCTTATCAGTGAGCAGTATAAAGAGAGGGATAGGAATTGCTGGTATCAAGATGAACTCGGTACTGCCGCCATATGGATCCCTGACCCGCAGAAAACACATATCTCGGGTGATGGCTCTAGGGACGGCTTCTGTCTGGGTGAGGTGCAGAAATGTGAGCTACATTAGCGTATACCTCACCCCAAGTGATACAATAGACGACTTCCAAAGCAAGCTAGACAGCTTGGAAGATATCATCAGGGACTTAGGCGGAGAGCTGATAGTGGCGGGAGATTTTAACGCTAGCGCCATTGAGTGGGGTCGACCCATCCGAACTCCAGGGACGAAGAATAATGGACATGGCCTCAAGGGGTCGGTCTAGTCGTCCTTAATGTCGGAACTTCGACGACTTTTAGGAGGGATGGGAACGAGGGCACGATAATTGACGTGTCCTTCGCAACAGAAAATCTTGCTGCGCGCGTTGATGGCTGGCGAGTAATCGAGGACTTTACCGGAAGTGATCACCAATACATCACTTTCCGCGTACGAAATGCTTCGATACCGCAGCAGTACAACGCGTCCCCACTAAATGGA